>CAXKVV010000342.1:0-31635 GCA_964058805.1 Schoenoplectus triqueter
GTCCGAGCGCGCAAAACTTGAAAACGGGACCTAACACCCTCGGTACCGCCGAAAACAAATCCGGGCGCGAAAAACATGAAAACGGGACCCGACGCCCTCGGTAAACCCGAAAACGAGTCCGGGCGCACAAATCTTGAAAACGGGACCCGACGCCATCGGTACCGGCGAAAACGAGTCTGGGAGCACAAAACATGTAAACGGGAGCCGACACCATCGGTACAGCCGAAAACGAGTCATGGCGCGCAAAACATAAAAACGGGCCCCGACGACTTCGGTGCCGCCGAAAACTAGTCCGGGAGCGCAAACAGGAAAAAGGGACCTGACACACTCAACACCGTCGAAAATGAGTCTGGGAGCGCAAAACATGAAAACTGGACCCGACGCCCTCGGTAGGGCCGAAAATGAGTCCGGGCACGCAAAACATGAAAACGAGACCTGACGCCCTCGGTACCGTCGAAAACGACTCCGGGCGTGCAAAACATGAAAACGAGACCCTACACCCTAGGTACCGCCGAAAACGAGTCCGGGCGCGTAAAACATGAAAACAGGACTCGACGCCGTCGGTACCGCCGAAAACGAGTTCGGGCTCACAAAACATGAAAACGGGACCCGACGCCCTCGACACCGACGAAAGTGGGTCCGAGAGCGCAAAACATGAGAAATGGACCTGACGCCCTTAGTACCTCCGAAAACGAGTACGAGCGCGCAAAACATGTAAACGAGACCTGACGCCCTCGGTACGACCAAAAATAAGTTCGGGAGCACAAAACTTGAAAACGGGACCCGACGCCCTCAGTTCCGCCGAAAACGAGCACGGGCGTGCAAAAGAGAAAAACGGGACCCAACGACGTCGGTACCGTCAAAAACGAGTCCGGGCGGGCAAAACATGAAAACGGGACCCGATGCCCTTGGTATCGCTGAAAACGAGTCCGGGCCCGCAAAACATGAAAACGAGACCTTACGCACTCGGTAACGCTGAAAATGAGTCTAGGAGCGCAAAACATGAAAACGGAAAATAACGCCCTCGGTACCGCCGAAAACGAGTTCGAGAGCGCAAAATATGAAAATGGGACCTGACGCCGAAAATGAGTCTGGCCGCGCAAAACATCAAAGCGGTACCCGACGCCCTCATTGCCGCCGAAAATAAGTCCGGGAGCGCAAAACGTGAAAACGTGACCCGACGCCCTCGGAACCACCGAAAATGATTTCGGGCGCGCAAAACATGAAAAATGGACTCGACGCCCTCGAGATCCGATGAAAATGGGTCCGGGAGCGCAAAACATGAAAACGGGGCCTGACGCCCTCGGTACCGTCGAAAATGAGGCCGGGCACGAAAAACATGAAAACGAGACCCCACGCCCTCGGTACAGCCGAAAACGAGTCCGGGGACACAAAATAAGATAACGGGACCCGACACCCTCGGTCCCGCTGAAAATGAGTCCGGGCGTGCAAAACATGAAAACGGGACCCGACACCTCATCACCGACGAAAGTGGGTCTGGGAGCGCAAAACATGAAAACTGGACCCGACGCCCTTGGTACCTCCGAAAACGAGTACGGGCGCGCAAAACTTGAAAACGAGACTTGACGCCCTCAGTCCAACCGAAAATAAGTCCGAGAGCACAAAACCTGAAAACAGGACCTGACGCACACGGTTCCGCCGAAAACGAGCTCGGGCGAGCAAAACATGAAAACGGGACCCGACGTCCTCGGTACAGTCGAAAACGAGTCCGGACGCGTAAAACATGAAAACGGGATAGGACGCCCTTGGTACCGCCGAAAACGAATACGGGAGCGCAGAACACAAAAAAGGAACCTGACGCCCTCGGTACCGCCGAAAATTAGTCCGAGCGCGCAAAACTTGAAAATGAGACCCGATGCCCTCGGTATCGCCGAAAAAGAGTCCGGTTGCGTAAAATATGAAAACGAGACCTGACGCCCTTGTTACCGGCGAAGACGAGTCCGGGGGCGCAAAACAAGAAAACGGGACCCGCCGTCCTCGGTACCGCCGAAAACGAGTCTGGACCCACAATACATGAAAACGGGACACGATGCCTTCGGTACCATCGAAAACGTATCCGGGAGCGTCAAACATGAAAACGGGACCCCACTCTCTCGGTACCGCCGAAAACGAGACTCGACGCCCTCGGAATACCCGAAAAAACGAGTCCGGGCGCGCAAATCTTAAAAACGGGACTCGACGCCATCGGTACCGGCGAAAACGAGTCCGGGAGCGCAAAACATCAAAAAGGGACCTGACGCCCTCGGTACCGCCGAAAACGATTTCGGGCGCGCAAAACATGATAATGGGCACGAAAACAAGTCCGGGAGCGCAAAACATCATAAAGGGACCTGACGCCCTCGGTACCGCCGAAAATGTGTATGGGCGTGAAATACCTGAAAACCGGACCCGACGCCTTCAGTACCGTCGAAAACGAGTCCGGGCACGCAAAACATGATAATTGGAAACGACACCCTCGGTACCCTCGAAAATGAGTCTTGGCGCGAAAAAGACGAAAACGGGACCCGACGCCCTCGGTACCGGCGAAAAAGAGTTCGGGCGCGCAAAGTATGAAAACGGGATCCGACACACTCGTTACCGCCGAAAACGAGGCAGGGTTTGCAAAACATGAAAATGGGACTCAACGGCCTCGGCCCTGCCCAAAATGGGTCCTGGAGCGCAAAACATGAAAACGAGGCCCGACGTCCTCGGTACCGCCGAAAACGAGAGCGGGCACGAAAAACATGAAAACGTGACCCGACGCCCTCGGTAAAGCGGAAAACGAGTCCGGGCTCACAAAACACGAAAACGGGACCCGACGCCATCAGTACCGCCGAAAACGAGCCTGGGAGCGCAAAACATGTAAACAGGAGCCGACGACCTATATTCAACCGAATACGAGTCCGGGCGCGTAAAACTTGAAAACGGGACCTGACACCCACGGTACCGCCGAAAACAAATCCGGGCGCGAAAAACATGAAAACGGGACCCGACGCCCTCGGTAAACCCGAAAACAAGTCCGGGCGCGCAAATCTTGAAAACGGGACCCGACGCTATCGGTTCCGGCGAAAACGAGTCTGGGAGCACAAAACATGTAAACGGGAGCCGACACCATCGGTACAGCCGAAAACGAGTCATGGCGCGCAAAACATAAAAACGGGCCCCAACGACTTCGGTGTCGCCGAAAACTAGTCCGGGAGCGCAGACAAGAAAAAGGGACCTGACACACTCAACACCGTCGAAAATGAGTCTCGGAGCGCAAAACATGAAAACTGGACCCAACGCCCTCGGTAGAGCCAAAAACGAGTCTGGGCGCGTAAAACATGAAAACCGGACCTGACGCCCACGGTACCGTCGAAAACGACTCTGGGCGCGTAAAACATGAAAACGGGAAACGACGCCCTCGGTACGGCCGAAAATGAGTTCGGGAGCGTAAAATAAGAAAATGGGACCCGACGCCCTCGGTACCGCCGAAAAGTAGTACGGGCGCACAAAACATGAAAACGGGACCCGACGCCCTCGATACCGCCGAAAACGAGTCCGGACCCGCAAAACATGAAAACGGGACCCTACGCCCCCGATAACGTCGAAAATGAGTCCGGGAGCGCAAAACATGAAAACGGGAAACGACGCCCTCGGTACCGCCGAAAACGACTTCGGGAGAGCAAAACATGAAAGCGGGACCCGACGCCCTCGGTACCGCCGAAAACGAGTACGGGTGCACAAAACATGAAAACGGGAACTGACGCCCTCGATACCATCAAAAACGATTACGGGCGCGCAAAAGACGAAAACGGGACCCGATGCCCTCGTTATCGCCGAAAATGAGTCTGTGAGCACAAAACAGGAAAATGGGACCCGACGCCCTCGGTGCCGCCTAAAACGAGTGCGAGTGCGCAAAACTTGAAAACGAGACCCGACGCCCTCGGTACCGCTGAAAACGAGTCCGACCGAGCAAAATATGAAAACGGGACCCGACGCCCTCCGAACCGTCGAAAATGAGTCCGGGCGCGCAAAACATGAAAACGGGATTGGACGCCCTCGGTACCGCCGAAAATGAGTCCGGGAGCGCAAAACATGTAAACGGGACCCGACGCACTCGGTATAGCCGAAAATGAGTCGGGGCGCGCAAAACATGAAAACGGGACCCGACACCTTCGGTACCGCCCAAAACTAGTCCGGGAGCGCAAAATATGGAAAAGGAACTCGACACCGCCGAAAACAAGCCTAGGAGCGCAAAACATGAAAACGAGATCTGACGCCCTCGGTACCGTCGAAAACGAGTCCGGGAGAGCAAAACATGAAAACGGGGCCCGACGCCCTCGATATCACCGAAAAAGTGTTCGATTGCGCAAAACATGAAAACGGGACCCGACGCCCTTGTTACCGGTGAAAATGAGTCTGGGCGCGCAAAACATAAAAACAGGCCCCGAAGTCTTCGGTACCGCCGAAAACTAGTATGGGAGCGCAAAACATGAAAAAGGGACCTGACGCTCTCAACACCGTTGAAAATGTGTCCGGGAGCACAAAACATGAAAACGGGACCCGACGCCCTCGGTACCGCCGAAAACGAGTTCGGACGCGTAAAACATGAAAATGGGAAACGACGCCCTCAGTACCGCCGAAAATGAGTTTGGGAGCGCATAACATGATAATGGGACCCGACGCCCTCGGTAACGCCGAAAACGAGTCCGGGCGCGCAAAACATGAAAACGGGACCTGACGCCCACGGTACCGTCGAAAACGAGTTTGGGCGTGCAAAATATGAAAACGATACTCGACGCCCTAGGTACCGCCGAAAACGAGTCCGGGCGCGTAAAACATGAAAACAGGACCTGACGCCCTCGGTACCGCCGGAAACGAGTCCGGGCTCGCAAAACATGAAAACGGGAAACGACGCCCTCGGTACGGCCGAAAATGAGTTCGGGAGCGTAAAACAAGAAAATGGGACCCGATGCCCTCGGTACCGCCGAAAAGTAGTACGGGCGCACAAAACATGAAAACGGGAACTGACGCCCTCAGTACCGTCGAAAACGAGTCCGGGCACGCAAAACATGATAATGGGAAACAACGCCCTTGGTACCTCCGAAAATGAGTTCGGGAGCGCAAAACATGAAAACGGGAAACGACGCCCTCGGTACCATCGAAAATGAGTCCGGGCGCGCAAAAGACAAAAACGGGACCCGACGCCCTCGTTATCGCCGAGAACGAGTCCGTGAGCGCAAAACAGGAAAACTGGACCCGACGGCCTCGGTACCGCCTAAAACGAGTGCGGGTGCGCAAAACATGAAAACGGGACCCGACGCCCTCGGTACCATCGAAAACAAGTCCGGGCGCGCAAATGAGGAAAACGGGACCTGACGCCATCGGTACCGCCGAAAACGAGTCAGTGAGCGCAAAACAGGAAAACGGGTCCCGACGCCCTCTATACGGTCGAAAAAGAGTCCGGGCGCGCAAAACAAAAAAACGAGACCAAACACCCTCGGTACCGCCGAAAAAGAGTACGGGCGCACAAAAAATATGAAAACCGTACGCGACACACTCAACACCGTCGAAAACGAGTCAGGGCGTGCAAAACATGAAAACGAGGCTCGACGCCCTCGGTACCGCCGAAAATGAGTTCGTGCACGAAAAACATGAAAACGGGACACGATGCCCTTGTTATCGATGAAAACGAGTCCGGGCGCGCAAAACATGAAAACGGGACCAGACGCCCTAAGTACCGCCGAAAACGAGTCCGGACCCGCAATACATGCAAACGGGACCCGACGCCTTCGGTACCACCGAAAACGAATCCGGGAGCGCAAAACAGGAAAGCGGGACCCCGACGCTCTCGGTACCACCGAAAATGAGTCCCAGCGCGAAAAACATGAAAAGAGGTCTCGACGCCCTCGGCAAACACGAAAACGAGTCCGGGCGCGTAAATCATGCAAACGGGACGCGACGCCATCGGTACCAGCGAAAACGAGTCCGGGAGCAAAAAATATGTAAATGGGAGCCGACACAATCGGTACAGTCGAAAACGAGTCAAGGCGCGCAAAACATAAAAACGGGACCTGACAGTACCGCCAAAAACTAGTCCGAAAGCGCAAAACGGGAAAAAGGGACCTGACGCACTCAATACCGTCGAAAATGAATCCGGGAGCGCAAAATATGAAAACGGGACCCGACGCCCTCGGTAGAGCCGAAAACGAGTCCGAGCGCGCAAAACATGAAGACGGGACCTGACGCCGTCGGTACCGCCGAAAATGAGTCCGGCACAAAACATGAAAACGAGACTCGACGCCCTAGGTACCGTCGAAAACGAGTCCGGGCACGAAAAATAGGATAACAGAACCCGACGCCCTCGGTACCGCCGAAAACGACTCCGGACCCGCAAAACATGAAAACAGGACCCTACGCCCTCGGTACCGCCAAAAACGAGTCCGGCAGCGCAAAACATGTAAACATGACCCGACGCCCTCGGTACAATCGAAAATGAGTCCGGGCGCGCTAAACATGAAAAAGGGACCCGACGCACTCGACACCGCCGAAAACGACTCTAGGAGCGCAAAACAAGAAAACAGGACCCGACGCCCACGGTACCGCCGAAAATAAGTCAGGGCGTGCAAAACATCAAAATGGGACTCGACGCTCTCGGCACCGCCGAAAACGGGTCAAGGAGCACAAAAACAAGAAAACGGGGCCCGACGCCCTCGGTACAGCGAAAAATTAGTACGGGCGCGAAACACATGAAAACGGGACCTGACGCCCTCGGTACAGTCAAAAACGTGTCCGGGCGCTCAAAACATGAAAACGGGAAACGACGCCCTCGATACCGCTAAAAATGAGTCCGGGCGATTAAAACATGAAAACGGGACCCGACGCCATCGGTACCGTCCAAAATGAGTCTTGGAGCGCAAAACTTTAACACAGGACTCGACGCCCTCGGTACCGCCGAAAACGAGTCCGGCCGCAAAACATGAAAACGGGACCCGCCGACCTCGAACCGTCGAAAATGAGTCCGGGCGCGCAAAACATGAAAACGGGATTGGACACCCTCGGTACCGCCAAAATCGAGTCTGGGAGCGCAAAACTAGTAAACGAGACCCGACGCCCTCGGTACATTCGAAAATGAGTCCAGGCGCCCAAAACATGAAAAAGGGACCCGACGCACTCGACACCGCCGAAAACGAGTTAAGGAGCGCAAAACATGAAAACGGGACCCCACGCCCTCAGTACACCCGAAAACAAGTCCGGAAGCGCAAATCTTGAAAACGGGACTCGACGCCATCGGTACCGGCGAAAACGACTCCGGGAGCACAAAACATGTAAACGGGACCCAACGTCTTCGATGCTGCCGAAAACTAGTCCGGGAGCGCAAAACTGGAAAATGGGACCTGACACACTCAACACCGTCGAAAATGAGTCCGGGAGAGCAAAACATTAAAACTGGACCCGACGCCCTCGGTAGAGCCGAAAATGAGTCCGGGCGCGCAAAACATGAAAACGGGACCTGACGCCCACGGTATCGTCGAAAACTAGTCTGGTCTCGAAAAACATGAAAACGATACTCGACGCCCTAGGTACCGCCGAAAACGAGTCCGGGTGCGTAAAACATGAAAACAGGACCCGACGCCCTCGGTACCGTCGAAAACGAGTCCGGGCGCGCAAAACATGATAACGGGAAACAACGCCCTTGGTACCGCCGAAAATGAATCCGGCTGAGCAAAACATGAAAACGGGACCAGCCGACCTCCGAACCGTCGAAAATGAGTCCGAGCGCGCAAAACATGAAAACGGGATTGGACACCCTCGGTACCGCCAAAAACGAGTCCGGGAGCGCAAAACAAGTAAACGAGACCCGACGCCCTCGGTAAAGTCGAAAATGTTTCCGGGCGCGCAAAACATGAAAAAGGAACCCGACGCACTCGACACCGCCGAAAACGAGTCCAGGAGCGCAAAAGATGAAATCAGGACCCGACGCCCTCGGTACACCCAAAAACCAGTCCGGGCGCGCAAATCTTGAAAACGGGACCCGACGCCATCGGTACCGGCGAAAATGAGTTCGGGAGCACAAAACATGTAAACGGGACCCGACATCTTCGGTGCTGCCGAAAACGAGTCCGGGAGCGCAAAACATGAAAACTGGACCCGACGCCCTCGGTAGAGCCGAAAACGAGTCCGGGCGCGTAAAACATGAAAACAGGATCCGACGCCCTCGGTACCGCCGAAAACGAGTCCGAACCTGCAAAACAAGAAAACGGGACCCTACGCCCTCAATAACGACGAAAATGAGTCCGGGAGCGCAAAACATGAAAATGAGAAACGACGCCCTCGGTACCGCCGAAAACGAGTTCGAGAGCGCAAAACATGAAAATGGGACCCAACGCCCTCGGTACCGCCGAAAACGAGTACGGGCACGCAAAAAATGAAAACGGGAATCGACACACTCAACACCGTCGAAAACGAGTCAGGGCGTGCAAAACATGAAAACGGGACACGACGCCATCGGCACCGCCGAAAACGGGTCCAGGAGTGCAAAACATGAAAACGAGGCCCGACGCCCTCGGTACCGCCGAAAATGAGTTCGGATATGAAGAACATGAAAACGGGACTCGATGCCCTTGTTAACGACGAAAACGAGTCCGGGCGCGAAAAACATGAAAACGGGACCGGTGCGCAAAACATTTAAACGGTAGCCGACGCCCACGGTACAGCAGCAAACGAGTCAGGGCGGGCAAAACATGAAAATGGGACCCGACGCCTTCAACACCGCCGAAAATGAGTTCGGGAGCGCAAAACATGAAAACGGGACCCAACGCCCTCGGAACAGCCGAAAACAGGTCCCGACGCCCTCGGTACCGCCGAAAACGAGTTTGTCAGCGCAAAACATGAAAATGGGACCCGACGCCTTCGGTACCGCCGAAAACTATTCCGGCAGTGCAAAATATGAAAAAGGGACCCGACGCACTCAACTCCGCAGAAAACGAGTCCGAGAGCGCAAAACATGCAATCGGGACCCAACGCCCTCAGTACAGCCGAAAACGAGGTCGGGCGCGCAAAACATGAAAATGAGAATCGATTCCCTCGGTACCGCCGAAAACGAGTCTGGGCGCGCAAAACATGAAAACGGGACCCGACGCCCTCGGTACCGCCGAAAAAGAGTCCGGACCCGCAAAACATGAAAACGGGACCCTACACCATAGGTACCGTCGAAAACGAGGCCGGGAGCGCAAAACATGAAAACAGGAAACGACGCCCTCGGTACCGCCGAAAACGAGTTCGGGCACGAATAACTTGAAAGCAGGACCCGATGACCTCGGTACCGCTGAAAACGAGTACGGGCGCGCAAAACATGAAAACGAGACCCGACGACCTCTGAACCGTCGAAAATGGGTCCGAGCGCGCAAAACATGAAAACAGGATTGGACGCCCTAGGTACCGCCAAAAACGAGTTCGGGAGCGCAAAACATGTAAACGAGACCCGACGTCCTCGGTACAATCGAAAATGAGTCCTGGCGCGCAAAACATGAAAAAGGGACCCGACGCACTCGACACCGCCAAAAACGAGTCCGAGCTTGCAAAACATGAAAAACGGGACTCGACACCCTCGGTACAGCCGAAACCGAGTCCGAGCGCGCAAATCTTGAAAACGAGACTCGACGCCATCGGTACTGGCGAAAATGAGTCCGGGTGCACAAAACATGTAAACGGGAGCGGACACCATCGGTACAGCCGAAAACGAGTCAGGGCGCGCAAAACATGAAAACGGGACCCGACGTCTTCGGTGCTGCCGAAAACTAGTCCGGGAGCGCAAAACAGGAAAGGGGACGTGACAACACTCAACACCGTCGAAAATGAGTCCGGGAGCGCAAAACATGAATACAGGACCTGACGCCCTCGATATAGCCGAAAACGAGTACGGGCTTGCAAAACATGAAAACGATACTCGACGCCCTAGGTACCACCGAAAATGAGTCCGGGCGCGTAAAATATGAAAATAGGACCTAACGCCCTCGGTACCGCCGAAAACGAGTCTGGAAACGCAAAATATGAAAACGGGAAGCGACGCCCTCGGTATCGTCGAAAACGAGTACGGGCGCGCAAAACATGAAAATGGGAACCGACGTCCTCAGTACCGTCGAAAATGAGTCCGGGCGCACAAAACATGATAACGGGAAACGACGCCCTCGGTACCATCGAAAATGAGTCCGGGCGCGCAAAAGACGAAAACGAGACCTGACGCCCTCGTTATCGCCGAAAATGAGTCCGTGTGCGCAAAACAGGAAAACGGGACCCGACGGCCTCGGTACCGCCTAAAACGAGTGCGGGTGCGCAAAATATGAAAACGGGACCCAACGCCCTCTGTACCATCGAAAATAAGTCTAGGCAGGCAAAAGTGGAAAACGGGACCTGACACCATCGGTACCGCCGAAAATGACTCCGTGAACGCAAAACAGGAAAACGGGACCCGACGCCCTCGGTACGGCCGAAAAAGAGTCCAGGCGCGCAAAACATAAAAACGGGACCCGACGCCCTCGGTACCGCTGAAAAAGAGTCTGGGCGCGCAAAATATGAAAATGGGACGCGACACACTCAACACCGCTGAAAACGAATCAGGGTGTGAAAACGGGACACGACGCACTCGGCACCGCCGAAAATGAGTTCGGGCACGAAAAACATGAAAACGAACCCGACGCCCTTGTTAACGACGAAAACGAGTCCGAGAGCGCAAAACATGAAAACGGGACTCGACGCCCTCAGTACCGCCGAAAACGAGTCCGAGTGCGCAAAACATGTAAACGGGAGTTGACGCCCTCGGTACAGCCGAAAACGAGTCAGGGCGCGCAAAACATGAAAACGGGACCCGTCACCTTCAGTACCGCCGAAAACTAGTCCAAGAGTGCAAAATATGAAAAAGGGACCCGACGCACTCAACACCGCCGAAAACGAGTTTGGGAGCGCAAAACATGAAAACGGTAGCCAACGCCCTCGGTACAGCCGAAAACGGGACCCGACGCCCTCGGTACCGCCGAAAACGAGTTCGTGAGCGCAAAGCAGGAAAACAAGTCATGACGCCCTCGATACGGCCGAAAAAGAGACCGGGCGCGTAAAACATAAAAACGGGACTCGACGCCCTCGGTACCGCCGGAAAAGAGTCCGGGCGCGCAAAATATGAAAACGGGACCCGACAAACTCGTTACCGCCGGAAAAGAGTCCGGGCGCGCAAAATATGAAAACGGGACCCGACAAACTCGTTACCGCCGAAAACGAGTCAGGGCGGGCAAAACATGAAAACGGGACTCGATGCCCTCGGCACCGCCGAAAACGAGTTCGGGCGCGCAATACATGTAAATGGGAGCCGACGCCGTCGGTACAGCCGAAAACGAGTAAGGGGCGCAAAACAAGAAAATGTGACCCGACGCCTTTGGTACCGCCGAAAACTAGTCCGGGAGTGCAAAATATGAAAAAGGGACCCGACGCACTCAACACTGCCGAAAACGAGTATGAGAGCGCAAAACATGAAAACGGGACCCAACGCCCTCGGTACAGCCGAAAACGAGTTCGGGAGCGCAAAACATGAAAACAAGACCCGACGCCCTCGGTACCGCCGAAAACGAGTCTGGATCCGCAAAACATAAAAACGGGACCCTACGCCATAGGTACCGTCGAAAACGAGTCCGGGTGCGCAAAACATGAAAACGGGAAAAGACGCGCTCGGTACCGCCAAAAACAAGTCCGGGCGCAAATATCTTGAAAACGGGACCTGATGACCTCGGTACCGCTAAAAACGAGTCTGGGCACGCAAAACATGAAAAGGAGACCCGACGACCTCCGAACCGTCGAAAATGAGTCCGAGTGCGCAAAACATGAAAGCGGGATTGGACGCCCTCGATACCGCTAAAAACGAGTCCGGTAGCGCAAAACATGTAAACGAGACCCGACGCCCTCGGTACAGTCGAAAATGAGTCCGAGCGCGCAAAACATGAAAAAGGGACTCAACGCACTCGACACCGCCGAAAATGAGTAGTGGAGCGCAAAACATGAAAACGGAACCCGACGCCCTCGATACAGCCAAAAACGAATCTGGGAGCGCAAAACATAAAAACGGGACCCGACGCCCTCGGTACACCCGAAAACGAGTCCGGGCGAGCAAATCTGGAAAACGGGACTACGCCATCGGTACCAGCGAAAACGAGTCTGGGAGCACAAAACATTTAAATGAGACCTGACGCCATCGGTACAGCTGAAAACGAGTGAGGGCGTGCAAAACATGAAAACGGGACCCGACGTCTTCGGTGTTGCCGAAAACTAGTCCTACAGCGCAAAACAGGAAAAATGGACCTGATAGACTCAACACCGTCGAAAATGGGGAGCGCAAAACATGAAAACTGGACCCGACGCCCTCGGTATAGCCAAAAACGAGTCCGGGCGCGCAAAACATGAAAACGATACTCGACGCCCTAGGTACCGCCGAAAATGAGTCTGGGCGCGTAAAACATGAAAACAGGACCCGACGCCCTCGGTACCGCCGAAAACGACTCCGGGCTCGCAAAACATGAAAACGGGACCCGATGCCCTCGATACCGCCAAAAACGAGTCTGGACCCGCAAAATAAGAAAACGGAACCAAACGCCCTCGGTAACACTGAAAATGAGTTCGGGAGCGCAAAACATGAAAACGGGAAATGACGCCCTCGGTACCGCCGAAAATGAGTTCGGGAGCGCAAAACATGAAAATGGGACCCGACGCCCTCGGTACCGTCGAAAATGAGTATGGGCGCGCAAAACATGAAAACGGGAACCGACGTCCATAGTACCGCCGAAAACGAGTCTGGGCGCGCAAAACATGATAATTGGAAAACGACGCCCTCGGTACCTCCGAAAACGAGTTCGGGGGCACAAAACATGAAAACGGGACACGACTCTCTCGATACCATCGAAAATGAGTCCGTGAACGCAAAACAGGAACACGGGACCCGACGGCCTCGGTACCGCCTAAAACGAGTGCGGGTGCGCAAAACATGAAAATAGGACCCGACGCTCTTAGTACCATTGAAAACAAGTCTGGGCGAGCAAAAGAGGAAAACAGGACCTGACGCCATCGGTACCGCCGAAAACGAGTCCGTGAACGCAAAATAGGAAAACGGGACCCGACGCCCTCGGTACGGTCGAAAAAGAGTCCGGGCGCACAAAACATAAAAACGGGACCCGACGCCCTCAGTACCGCTGAAAAAGAGTCCGGGCGCGCAAAATATGAAAACGGGACGCGACACACTCAACACCGCCGAAAATGAGTCAGAGCGTGAAAACGGGACACGACGCCCTCGGCACCGCCGAAAACGGGTCCAGGAGCGCAAAACATGAAAACAAGGCCCAACGCCCTCGGTACCGCTGAAAATGAGTTCGGCCACGAAAAACATGAAAACGGGACCCGACGTCCTTTTTAACGGCGAAAACGTGTCCGGGCGCGCAAAACATGAAAACGAGACCTGACGCACTCGGTACCGCCGAAAACATGTCTGGGTGCGCAAAACATGTAAACGGGAGCCGACGCCCTCGGTACAGCCGAAAATGAGTCAAGGCGCGCAAAACATGAAAACGGGACCCGACGCCTTCTGTACCGCCGAAAACTAGTCCAGGAGTGCAAAATATGAAAAAGGGACCCGACGCACTCAACACCGCCGAAAACAAGTACGGGCGCGCAAAACAAGAAAACGGGAACTGACGTCCTCCGTACCGTCGAAAACGAGTCCGGGCGCGCAAAACATGACATCGGGAAACGACGCCCTCGGTACCTCCGAAAACGAGTGCGGGAGCGCAAAACATGAAAACGGGAAACGACGCCCTCGGTACCATCGAAAACGAGTCCGTGAGCGCAACACAAGAAAACGAGACTCGACGGCCTCGGTACCGCCGAAAACGGGCCTAGGAGCGCAAAACATGAAAACGGGGCCCGGAGCCCTCGGTTCCGCCGAAAACGAGTCCGGGTGCGAAAAACATGAAAACGGGACTCGATGCCCTCGACACCGCCGAAAACGAGTTCGGGCGCGCAAAACATGAAAACGGGACCCGACGCCTTCGGTACCGCTGAAAACTAGTCTGTGCGTGCAAAACATTAAAACGAGACCCGACGCCATCGGTACCGCTGAAAACGAGTCCGGGCGCGTATAACATGAAAACTGGACCTGACACCCTCCGTACGGCCGAAAACGAGTTCGGGCACGCAAAACATCAAAATGGGACTCGACGCCCTCGGTACCGCTGAAAACGAGTCAATGAGCGTAAAACGTGAAAACGGGACCCGACGCCCTCGGAACCGCCGAAAACGAGTTTGGGCGCGCAAGACATTAAAAAGAGACTCGACGCCCTCGGCACCGCCGAAAACGGACCCGGCAACGCAAAACATGAAAACGAGGCCCGACGCCCTCGGTTCCGCCGAAAACGAGTCCGGGCGCGAAAAACATGAAAACGGGACTCGACGCCCTCGACACCGTCGAAAATGAGCACGGGCGCGCAAAACAAGAAAATAAGACCCGACGCCCTCGGTACCGCCGTAAAAGAGTCCGGGAGCGCAAAACATGAAAATGGGACCCGACGCCCTCAAAACCGCCGAAAACGAGCCCGGGAGCGCAAAACATGAAAACGGGGCCAGGAGCCCTCGGTTCCGCCAAAAACGAGTTCGGGTGCGAAAAACATGAAAACGGGACTCGATGCCCTCGACACCGCCAAAAATGAGTTCGAGCGCGCAAAACATGAAAATGGGACTGGACGCCATCGGTACCGTCGAAACAGAGTTCGGGCGCGCAAAACATGAAAAAGGGACCCGACGCCTTCGGTACCGCTGAAAACGAGTTCGTGCGTGCAAAACATTAAAACGAGACCCAACGCCCTCGGTACCGCTGAAAACGAGTCCGGGCGCGTATAACATGAAAACTGGACCCGACACCCTCGGTACGGCCGAAAACGAGTCCGGGCACGCAAAACATCAAAACAGGACTCGACGCCCTCGGTACCGCCGAAAACGAGTCCAGGAGCGCAAAACGTGAAAACGGGACCCGACGCCCTCAGAACCGCCGGAAATGAGTTCGGGCGCGCAAAACATTAACAAGGGACTCGACGCCCTTGGCACCGCCGAAAACCGGCCCGGCAGCGCCAAACATGAAAACGGGGCCCGACGCCCTCGGTACCACCGAAAACGAGTCCGGAAGCGCAAACCTTGAAAACGGAACCTGACGCCCTCGGTACCGCCAAAAATGAGCCCGGGGTCGCACAACTTGAAAACGGGACCTGACGCCCTTAGTACCGCCGAAAAAGAGTCCGGGCGCGCAAAACATGAAAAGGAGACCCAACGCCCTCGGTACGGCCGAAAAAGAGTCATGGCGCAAAACATGAAAACGGGACCCGACGCCCTCTTTACGGCCGTAAAAGAGTATGAGCAGGCAAAATAAGAAAACAGGACCCGACGCCCTCGGTACCCCCGAAAACGAGTCCGGACCCGCAAAACATTAAAACGGGAAACGACGCCCTCGGTACGGTCGAAAACAAGTGCGGACGCGCAAAACATGAAAACGAGACCGGACGCTCTCGGTACCGCCGAAAACGAGTGCGGGAGCGCAAAACTTGAAAACGAGATCCAACACCCTCGGGACCGCCGAAAACTAGCCCGGGCGCGCAAAACATGAAAACGGGACCCGACGCCCACGGTACCACCGAAAACGAGCCCGGGCGCGCAAAACATGAAATCGGGACCCGACGCCCTCGATACCGCCGAAAATGAGTCCGGACGCATAAAACATAAAAACGGGACCCGATGCCCTCGGAACCGCCGAAAACGTGTTTGGGCTCGCAAAACATGAAAACGGGACCCAACACACTCGACACCGCCGAAAAAGAGTTCGAGCGCGCAAAACATGATAACGGGACCCGACGCCCTCGGTACCGCCGAAAACGACTCCAGGAGCGCAAAACTTAAAAACGGGAACTGACGCCCTCGGTACCGTCGAAAACTAGCACGGGCGTGCAAAACATGAAAACGGGACCCAATGCCCTCGGTACCACCGAAAACGAGCCAGGGCGTTCAAAACATGAAATCGGGACTCGACGCTCTCGGTCCACCGAAAACGAGTCCGGGAGCGCAAAATATGAAAACGTGACCTGATGCCCTCGGAATCGCCGAAAACAATCTCGGGAGCGCAAAACTTGAAAACGGGACCCGACGCCGTCGGTACCGCCGAAAACGTGCCCGGGCTCGCAAAACATGAAAACGGGACCCGCCGCACTCGACACCGCCGAAAATGAGTTCGGTCGCGCAATACATGAAAACGGGACCCAACGCCCTCGGTACCGCCGAAAACGAGCTCTGGCGCGCAAAACATGAAAACGGGACCCAACGCCCTCGGTACCGCCGAAAAAGAGTCTGGGAGCACAAAACATGAAAAAGAACCCGACGCCCTCAGTACCGCCCTTGGTACCGCCGAAAACGAGTCAGGACGCACAAAACATGAAATCGGGACCCGACGCCCTCGGTACCGCCGAAAACGAGTCCGGGCTCGCAAAACATGAAAACGAGACACGACGCCCTCGGTACCGCCAACAATGAGTTCGAGCACGCATAACATGAAAACGGGACCCGACACCCTCAGTACGGCCGAAAACGACTCAGGGTGTGCAAAACATCAAAACGAGACCCGACGCCCTCGGTACCGTCGAAAACGAGTCCAGGAGTGCAAAACGTGAAAACGGGACCCGACGCCCTCAGAACCGCCGAAAACAAGTTCGGGCGCGTAAAACATAAAAAAGGGACTCGACGCTCTCGGCATCGTCGAAAACGGACCCGGGAGCGCAAAACATGAAAACGGGGCCCGACGCCCTCAGTTCCGCCGAAAACGAGTCCGGGCGCGAAAAACATGAAAGCGGGACTCGACGCCCTCGACACAACCAAAAATGAGTCCGGGCGCGCAAAACATGATAACGGGACCCGACGCCCTCGGTACCGCCAAAAACGAGACCCGACGCCCTCAGTATCGCTGAAAACGAAAACGAACGCGCAAAACTTAAAAACAGACCCTTTTGGCTTGCTTCCTTTCGGAGACTGCCTTACGGGCTCTTTTGTTACACGTGTGCATCACGCAAATTTTTCCGTTAGAAAAATAGACCTACGTGGCATCTAATCGGATCCTCCTGTGGCCAAGGGCGTACAGAATAACGTACAACAGCCCCTCTTAGAAGTCTAGAAGGATTCGCTTCGTTGATTACTGTCAGTTATAGGTTACACGAAATCAGAGACTGACTTTCCATTTCGCGTTTTGCTTTTCGGCTTTAAACCCATCGAACCCAAACGCAAACTCTTTTCCTCGGCCCCCTCCGCTTTTTATACACACCCCTCGCATGGAGCTTCGCAGGAGACACTCCGGTGCAACGGCCACCGCCTCCGCTGCCTCGTACCCCAAACGAGCGCGGATTCTCGCGTCTGACGCTCTCCCTCTGCCGATCCGCCACACCAATCGCCTCTTCTCAGCTCTTTTCGTCGCCTCGGTCGTCTTCCTCATGCGTCGTTGGCGCCAGAAGATCCGATCAGCCTCACCTCTACACATTCTCGCCTTCAGCGAAATTCTCGCCATTTTTGGTCTCCTGGCGTCTCTGATCTATCTCTTCAGCTTCTTTGGCATCACCTTCATCCAGTCGATCACCTCCAACGAAGAAGAAGAAACTGATTTTGCCTCAGATAGAAAACCCTCGCTTTTCCCTTCACCTGAAATTCCCAAATTGGTGACTGAGGCGCTTCCTGAGAGCGATGATGAGATAATTCAGCTGGTCGTATTGGGTAAGATTCCTTCTTATTTGCTCGAATCCAAATTGGGAGACTGTGACCGGGCTGTGCGGATCAGGAATGAGGCACTGCGAAAGATAACAGGTCGTGATTTAGAAGGGTTGCCCGTTAATGGGTTTGATTACAACTTGATATTGGGCCAGTGCTGTGAGATGCCAATTGGTTATGTCCAGTTGCCGGTCGGTGTGGCGGGTCCGTTGGTGTTAGATGGGAGGGAGTACTACGTGCCAATGGCTACCACTGAAGGGTGCTTGGTTGCTAGTACAAATAGGGGATGCAAAGCAATAGCAGAATCGGGTGGAGCTCAGAGTGTGGTCCTGAGGGATGGGATGTCTCGAGCCCCTGCAGTCAGGTTTCCATCTGCTCGGAGAGCTGCCGAGCTGAAGGTCTATGTTGAGAATCTAGCAAATTTTGAGACAATTTCATTGGTGTTTAATAGGTAACTATAATAATGTTTATTTTGCTAAGTTACTGATCAATTTTGGTTGATCATACCATTGTTTACAAGAATAATCTCGAAGATTATAACAATACAGTAAGCATTTTTTTAATTAGGTAATCCATAATAAAAGTTGTTCAAAATGCGGCTTTAGGGGTAATTGGATTCGCAATATAGGTTTGCGGGAAAATCTGCAAAATTTAGGTAGAAAAAGAACAGGTAAGATACTAACTTGAGGCTAAAATTATTTAGATAACTTTGCAGATCGAGCAGGTTTGCAAGGCTACAAGGTGTTCAATGCACGCTTGCTGGAAGGAACCTGTATTTGAGGTGCACATGCAGCACTGGGGACGCTATGGGGATGAATATGGTTTCCAAAGGTGTTCAAAACGTTTTGGATTTTCTCCGGAATGACTTTCCAGACATGGAAGTAATCAGCATCTCAGGTTCTGATTCTCGTCTCTGATAGTAGTATATGGCATGCTTAATATTTGCAATTATTTTATAGGTTTCTATCGAGGTTCTTTAGGTTAAGGGAGGCTGAGAGAGATGGATAAACTCTAAATAAGATGAGAGGTGCTACTTTCAGTCTCTCAAAATTGTTAAAAGTTGATAGTGTTCGTCTTTTGAGGAAATTAGCTTTTATTCCTGTTTATGCTTTTGGTGAAGGTCTAGTTGCAAATTTTATGTATGCAAAGTTTTAAATTTCTTCTATGTTGAATTAAATCTTTTGCAAAATTTTGTTGCAGCAGCTGGATGAAATAGCTTTAAGCAATCTTTAGATTGATTTTTGGGCCCTTTTGATGTCATGGTTCTTTTATCTCTTGTTTGATTCCTTTTTCTCACCAGGCAACTTTTGCTCTGACAAGAAAGCAGCTGCAGTAAACTGGATCGAAGGACGTGGCAAGTCGGTGGTCTGTGAGGCTATGATAAAAGGTGAAATCATAAGAAGAGTGCTCAAAACGACTGTACCAGCACTGGTGGAACTGAACACCATTAAGAACCTTGCTGGATCTGCTGTGGCAGGTGCCCTAGGTGGGTTCAATGCACATGCGAGCAACATAGTCTCTGCAGTGTTTATTGCAACGGGCCAGGACCCAGCACAAAATGTGGAGAGTTCGCATTGCATTACCATGATGGAGGCAGTAAATGAGGGTGAGGATTTGCATGTCTCTGTCACCATGCCTTCCATTGAGGTTAGGTTCCTTAACTCATATCTTTGTTCTCTGGATCTATGTTTCTTTTATAACGTTGTTTGATAAAGATAGCAACAGCCAATCATCTGAATTTGGTTGGGTGATGAACTCAGCTCATCTACGTATTAAACATAGACACAAAATTATGTTGTTGATGAGATCTTGATTTTAATATTTTAATTTAAAGGAAAATAAATAAAAAGAAGGCCGATATACTATTCAAAAGAATTGTGATTACTGATTACAGTATCACACTTCGTTTCATATAATTAGGTTGGTACAGTTGGTGGTGGAACCCAGCTAGCATCCCAGTCAGCATGTCTGGACCTACTAGGTGTGAAGGGCCCTAACCCTGAGTCTCCCGGCTCAAATTCTCGCCTCCTTGCCACTATCGTTGCTGGTGCAGTACTTGCTGGTGAGCTCTCTCTAATGTCAGCACTGGCTGCAGGACAGCTTGTGAAGAGCCACATGAAGTACAACAGGTCAAGCAGAGACATTGCTGGTGCTACTCCCTGATTTCTCAAGTTTGTTAGGAGTTATACCTTTAATTAACTTTTAGTTTGGAAGGTGCGACAGCCAGCCTCCTGTCACTGACTTGAAAAAGAAAAGGGTGTTTGTTGTTTTTTGGGGATGTAGTGACATGTCAGAATTCTTTCGTTTTGTTCCATTTATGCTATTAGAATAATAAAAATCCTGTTAGGCTAATGAAGAAGATAAAATTTATACTAATGTGATAGTTGTTATTGTTTGACCCCTTCATGGAGGATTGTTGATTTTGTAATATTTTAGTATATGTTATTCGTTACATGTCTTCAGGTAAATTATTAATTTGTGAGGTTACTACTCTGGGTTTAATGATACATTTTATGTCCCTGAAGGTAAATCATTGATGTTGAAAAATGTTTATATTTTCTTTTTCATTATTTTCCTTCTGTAATTGTTGCGGCAAAGAAATTGTAACATATTTTTGCCTTCTAAAATGCATTTTACAGCTCAAAAGGAATGTTGTAATTATTTTTTTCTTTTGGGCTAATTTCTTTCTGAAGTGAAAAGACGCCCCTCATGATTTACAGCTCCAAAAGAGTGTAGGATTTATCGTTGGATTCTGGATTCTTATTCAGAAAGATTGTTCACGGGAATTGTGGCATAGAACACACTCTCAGTCTCTTATGAAAATGTATGATCTTATAAAACACATTCCTTAATATTATTATTGTCATTGTTATTATTTCTACTAACTTTTTTTTTAATATTCAGAATACTGCATGTGCGTGGTCCCTTGCTCATGTTCAGAAAATAACATGCTCATGAGTTTGGATAAATAGACAAGTAGACAATGAATTTTTGATGCCATGACATGCTAGCAGCATGATCTGATGACACTTGTTGGAAGGTCCAGAAGCTACATCTAAAAGGTAAAATGAAATGTGTTGATTTGTACGCAAGTCCTTGAAATACTTGATTTATTGGCTTAACTGGTGCAGTTGCATTGTGCGCTTTTTGTCTGACAATCTGACATACTGTAATACCAGGCAATAAACTAATGTTTATCTGTTTTTATTATAACTGTTTTTATGATTTTTGAAAGATGATAAAAAAAAATATACAAAAATATTGATATTTGTATGCCAAATAAGGTTATCTGTGAAAATAATAAAAAATAGTCAAAAAAGTTCTTAAAATAGTAAAAAGTTGGTTTCCACGATTACAGGATTTTGGTATAAGATTTTGTGTTGCTATTTATATCAACATTTCGGACCTAAATTTCAAAAAATGATGGTCTTATCCTACAAATGGAAGTATATTAGCAAAACTTCAATTGTCACACAGAATAAATGATTTGAATAAGCATGATGAACTGTTGGTCAGATCTATTATTTCCTACTAAAACTTCATTTCAATCTCGACCGCCAAGTTTAAAATTTAATTTTTGAGACCTTAAACAGTTTTAAGGAAACAATGTCTCGCATATATACTTGTATCTTTATCCTTTCTGTAAGTTTTGTCATTCCCCAAAAAGTAACGCACGTCTCATTCCTCGAACAAACATCGCCAACTAAATTCTGTGTTGCCATAATTAAAAGAAAAAATTAAAAAAATGGTATAACAAATGTCATTTTATCGAGTCTAGCGGAGTGTATCCTTCTATAGGAGAGGAAGTCTGCACTGAAAGAAAACGAGTAAGATTCATAATTTGTTTAGGTTGGTGGTGCTGGAGATTTTCTGTTGAGATGGTGCAATAATAGAAGTTTTGGCCAATTCATTGCGCTTTTGCTCCAAAAAGGTAAATATAGGGGTTTCAATTATTGATCCGACCCGACGGGTTAACCCGATCTGACTTGAATCCGATCTGAAGGTAAATATAGGGGTTTCAATTATTGATCCGACCCGATGGGTTAACCCGACCTAACTTGAACCCAATCCGACCCGACATGATCTGAAGATAAATAGGTCGGATATGAATTTTATTTTTTTGACCCGAATCGAATCGGGTTGAGTTCGGATCAATTCGACCCGATCCGATTAATTATGTTTTTTGAAGTAATTTTGTGATTTAGAACTAATTAAATATACACTAATTAAGATTAATTATAAATTAATTAATATTTTATTATTTAAAATTATATAAAAATATTTAATTATTTTACACGGGTTGGGTCGAGTCGGGTATGGATAAAGATTTTTTGACCCGAATTTAATCGGATCGGGTAAAAAATAATAATAAAATAACCCGACCCGACCCGACCCATTGACACCCCTAGATAAATATGTTATTGTTTATTTCTATTACTTTTTTTGTGTGTTTTCAATAAGCATTTACTCTTCAATTGTAAATTAGAACTGGTGTGTTTAATTAGAGGTAATGAGGCGAATTAGAGGAATGCAGGTGGAGTAAATTTATCAACTAAAAATTAAACTGATTTATATATATATTTTGTCCTTTCACTTTTTTTAAACAAGCCTCCTCCTAAATTATTTTCTAATTCTAACATATAAAATATACTCTATTTTGGTTCAGTTTCAGTTTCTATATGTTACATTATTGTGATAGTCAATTACAATGACAATCAGCTGCAAAAAAGAAAAAAAAAAGAAAAATTGCAATTGTAATATCTTTGTAATTTGATATTGCTATCATGCTATGCGGTCCCCATTTTTCCTATCAGAAGCGTATAACATGGTTTTCGATTAATATACTACACACGTCGTATGCTAGTATATTCTTTTTTCAGTACCTGTTCAAGTTATTCATTAATTTGTCGAATTGTAGTATTATATATACAAGTAACATACTATTAATTTTTCAGTATTATTAATGAAATTTAAGATTTTTTTATTCTGAGAATTATTAATATTTTTTTATGTAGTATAGATCAAAGGATATCCCTGAAGTGCATTTCAAGTCTTGTACTATATTCAAATAGTAAAATTTAAACAGTATCGAATTATTTTCGAACTATGAATTCTATGGTCAGAAATGCCGAAATGGGTATAGCATAAGAGGAGATAAAGAACCCGGCAGGATCCGCTGTGCAAGTTCGTTTGTTGGTTTTCATGCAAGTAGCACTTAGAATTTTGATGTAGAAATAGCACTTAGAATTATGTATTTTTATTGTGTTTGGGCACAATTCAGATTCCACAGGGGAGTTTGTGTGACCTGAATGGATTATGGGGTTAATAAGCTTATCATCATATATTTCTGTCATTAATCATATATTTCTGTCATGAATATGTTGAAGTATAATATTCAACACCTCTTATTGTCTAGTTAATGTTAATTACTATGATAAGTACAAGCTTGCATAGTTGCATTTATCAGCATTATTTTGTGAGGTATATTGCATGCAAGACAAGTCTGAATACACACAGATCATTTGACCCACAGTTGAGCACCAGCCGGGACAAATTGAGACAACTGAGTTCATGAAGTACAATTTGGATCGAAGAACTTACATAATCAATTGGGAGAGAACTAGAGAAAGCAACTTTAAGTGCATGATAACTCGCTCATTGTTTAGTCATGAGGACTATTGAAATTAATTCATTTACTAAAGATGTTCAATATATTTATTTTTAAATATAATTTTTTCGCAGTGTATTCAAGAGTAAACTTTCTATAATATATGATTATTTTGATTTATTTTGTATTAGTCCTCATTATATCAAGTTGTGTAAGTTCATTTCGATGATTATCTGCTTTAAAAATTATGGTTGATTGAGGCCAAATGGACAAAATTGTGATCCAAATCCATGCCCACTTCGTTTTGACTGGATTATATTATTAACGATATTGTACAAAATAAATTATATAAGAAAATCATCACCGTGAATAATTACTCGTTGAATATGGATAATAAAATTTGTATTAATATTTTTTATATGTATCAGCTTCCTTTTGAAAGGTAGCTGTTCAGAAAATGGAACCTATCGAACTACATATTCAGAAAAATCAAAAGGATAAATAAAGGCATAATTAACATTGATCAAACTCTAGTTGTCCGACCTACTAAGCCAAACTGTTAGGAGAATGGTTATAAGTTTATCAAAAAAGGGATTGCAAAGCTAATATTATCACCCATAAATTAACTAGACTTGCTATTTTAATTGATTATCCCTACTAACCCTACTAATTGAACTCCTGAATTGTGAAATAAGGCATGCATCCAACAAAATTGAACCCCACCAAACACTCATTTCAGCAAGGGCTACACGCATGACCATTATTTCAAACCAGATAATTGAGGAATACTGTCTTTTTTTCTTAGGGTTGCTGCTACACATATGATATTATTACCATTAAATGCTAAGTTGAAGCTGTTATTATCCTACTCAGTTACTCTTTCTCATGACGCTCTTGACAACCCGAATGAACTCGAAGAACAGGTTCGAATCTATCCCTACAAGCCCATTCAAAGCACCACTTACTCTTCAACCATCAGTAGTTGCATCTGGGGCCCAGATGACCAAGACAAACCCACCAAACTCACTAACTCCTCCAGCTGTTGCATTCTCAGCTTCGATATCTCCCCCAGTTGTCTTAGCTCCCCCCTCTGTTCAGTGTTGCTCCACCACCTGACAAGAATTATAAAAATAATGCTGGTATTCACCTTTTAAAATAATATGATAATGTATGGAGATTCTGCTTGGTTGCTTAAGATGGTCCATCATCAACTGACAGCTTGGTAGGTTAACATTGTATACAATTGACAGGTTGGTTTGTTACCTTTTTAGAATCTTTCGATTGATCTCAGATGACTAAACTGAAACCACGTATTTGAGGTGTATACCGAGTCTATGCAAAGCAACTTCAGCACCTCCAATCCCACTGAAGATTGACAGAACCCGTATCCCATCTGGGTACAAATCCTTCAAAGGAGAGAGGATGTAACCACTCGTATCAGTCTGGAAGCACTGTGCCACGGCATCCATTTAACAGTATCTGATTGAATACCAAATGACATCCATATTGCATGATAATTTATACAAAACTGGTCTATAAGACTAACAGCTTGTGTATCAATTTAACTTATCAGATAAAAAAAATGAGATAATTTAAGGATGTGTTGTTGGGGTTGTCAAATTAGGTCGTTGTCAATTGATTTTGATAAACAATTTGTTTGTTATGGCAGAATATTATCAGTAAAGTATACCAAGTTGAAGAAAGAATGAGAGAGAAAAGTGCAACATGGTCAGATCCTAGCATAACAATACTCGGTCGGACAAATTTTGCTCTATTACTATGCTGAGTTACCAAACAATCTTAACAGCATATAACTAACTTAACACGGATAACCACCAAAGGGAGATCCAATATATGTATGCAAAAATATCTAACATACATACCGACAGTATTGGAGACTGAACCAAGTGTTTGATTATGTGAGAATTCAACTAGTTATAGACAAACTATACAGTAAATTATGCTGACTCTTATCCAAAACATGAGTGGACACCAAGCTTTTAAAAAAACATTTAACGACCCTTAACGGTGGGGTGACCATTTAACGGTTAACGATTTTAACGGCATTACACAACCGTTAAATAAAAAAATAAATGAGCATTTTAGACCTATTAATTAATAATTTCTCAATACATTCATAATACATTTAGGCAATACATTCATAAAATCCATAATACAACCGGGCAATGAGGCAATACATTCATAAAATGTTATAAAAATTTTAATATAAAGCCAAAGTTCTGCCATACAAAAGAGCTACAGTCTACAAAACAATTGAGCTATTGAACAAATCCATAATACATTCATAATACATTACTGTTACTGGAAAGACAGGAAGGCATTAGGGCTCACTGGCTCAAGCAATACATTCATAATACATTCAAATTAAGTCTTAAATTTTCTAAATATTATATTTAAAAGGTAAAAAAAAAGAACCAATATATTAGAGATGGTGAACAACTGACTGAGCTGGTGAACAGTTGAGTCATCAAAAGCTATTTTGTCAATTTAATTAAAAGCTTCGACATCATTAAAACTGGAGGAACTAGTTGCATCATTGATCTCAATCTCCTCATTATCTTTATCGGATGAAGATGATGATAAATTCCTCTTCTATTTGTAAAATCTTTTTCCTTTTATTTTTTGGAAAAGAACTAGATGAAGCAACATTTGTTCCTCTTTTCCTCGACACTACTAGCATTGCTTTAGATTTGTCCTGTTGAGCAAATTAAAATATATGCACATTAAAATTGGGTTTCAGCTCACATGAGGTTGCTGGTATAGCTAGTTACTGGTACACACCTATAAATTGGTTGCTGGTTCTTAATCTATTTGTTAACCGAATTAATATATATAGTTATTTACACACTGGTACAGCTGGTTGCTGGTTGCTTTTCTTAATCCATTCGTTGTTTGGATCTTCTACAACATCAATGTTTCTTATTTATCTAGAATCTCTAATCAACTCATTTTTCCTTTGAAGAAGCCTTGAACCGAACTTCACAAACACCAAATCATTTAAACTTCCATGGAGAAGTCTCACCCTTTTTTCGGTATGCATCTGATTTAGTAAATAAAGAGAGTAAAAGACAGTTCAAATAGACTTACTGACAACAAATTAGAAAGAGCAAATGCATTCTGATACCAATAGTAATGCATGCTGATCCCAGTACCAATGCATGGTGTTACTATTGGTAGAAATTCCTGCTATCATGCTATGGATGAAATTACTGCTATCATATTGCTACTCTAATATTTTAGAGTTGAATTTCTGCTATCATGCTATGTTGTTTTCCTCTATTTGCATCAAATACTAGCACTGACACAATACTAAACCCTTCCAAAGTTAACTAAAAAATAGCAAAGAGAGATTAGAAGTTGAACCAATTGTATCTTCTTCTAATAATTCAGCTTCTAATTGAACAAAAATTAGTGCTAAGAACAAACATTTCCTGGTATTGGCGATTAGTACAATAGGACTAGTACATCCGGGCAGTTTTTTTTAGTAAATAAAAAAATAGCAAAATAGCTAAAATCCCCGCCACTTTGGCGGTACCATCCTGGCCCGAGTTTTGAACTCGGGTCCGGCCGAGTTTGGGTTTTTTTCCTGTTTGTTTAGTTATTATTTTTAATAGATTCTAATAGGTTATTTAGTTTGTTTATTATGTTTAAATATTTATTTGTTAATTTAACTCAGTTTTTAATATAACAACGGTTTTTAATTAATAACCGTCGTTAAAGATAATTTTAATTGAAAAAAAATTAGTTATAACATTTTTTATGAAGTTGGATTGATATATAGAGTCAACAATCAATAAAGACAAATTAATTAGATAAGAACATATGTTATTGTATATTATTCACTCATTCAATAACTAATATAAAAAATATTTACTCAATAATATATATATACATCATGCTCACATAATAATATAAAAAATATACAATTTCTATGAAAAAACTAAAGAAAGAAATGAAACAAGAGAATTTAAAACTTCAAATGTGTTTTTGAGCTTGAAGACGATGCACCATCAAACATTAATGAAATTACATGAAATTTAACGGGCAATCAATCTACAAGTAAAAAAATATTTTATTTTTAAAATTTAAATATTTTATTGTATGTATTTTCTTATATTTCGTTTAATTAAAAAAATATTTTTTACTTTAAAATTTATGAAATAAAAGCCTAACTGGGAATGATGAAAAATTCATTATATTGTTCCATTATTATACAAAGCAATTCAAAACCTTAATAAGTTTTATTTTGAATTGTATTTATTATTACTTGTAATTTATTTTGAACACTTCACAAAAACAAAATTGAACTGTTTTCTCCGTACCACATAAAATTTTAAATCTAAGATATAAGATATGGAAAAGCATTCAAAACAATACTAAGTTTTATATTGAATTGTATTTATTATTACTTTTAATGTCGTCAAAATTAGTGCAAGTTCGAAAGATATTAAATTTCATATCTTAGTAGATTTTGATATGTACAATATATTTTAAATATGGGATCAACTAACTGTGCATATTAGAAAGCTTGGCAGTTGGCTCTAATTATTTATATTTTAGTGGACATTCTGATTATCCACATTAAACATGTCACTAGTATCTAGTAGCCTCTTTAAATGTTTTATTCTCTCCTCTGTATTATGTGCAATGCAAATTGCGCTCTTCCTCTCCTCATCTTTAAATTAAATGCGAATTGTGACTCTACGTGGCAAGCACTTGCTTGTATAGTCCCAAGTATTTTTTTTTTTAGATGCTATATCCATGCAAAACAATAAATAATTATGATAATTGATAGTAAATCAGGCATCGTTGAGCTGTAAATTAATTATTATCAATTATACAGTATAAATTGGTTTACAAAACCTTATGTCATTCGAACTTTAATTTTTCCCTTCTTTGACCAGCAAACGCTTAAAAGTATTTTTAAATAAATCCAATTTTTTTAAAAGTATTTTTACAAATGAAAAAAAAATATAAATATATTTTTATATTTGGAGATTAATTGAGCATCATGATAAAAATTCTATGCACGTTACAATAATTTTGATAAAGAATTCAAAATATTTCTCTATAATTAGTTCACTTAAAATTAAAAGTTTGGTTTAGTGGCAAAAGGCAACACCTTTTGTGTGGGAGGTGATAGATTCGAAACTCGGATGAAAGTCTTTATAGATAATTATAAAATTTAAGAACTTAATCTATCTTTCCGATAAAAAAAAAATTGAAGTGTTTGCTTCCACAGATAAGCCACATTGAAGTTTTTCGTGCATCAAGTTCGCTAGAGGAATAAATACTGAAAATGAGGAACAGTCAAATAAATTATATATGTTTTTTGATGAAAAGATGAGGGTCAGAGCCCTCAAATTTCTTTTTATATATAAATATAACACCAGCGGTATTATTTATTACAAGTTAGAAGTCAAAGTCTTTTAAAAAAAAACTGCACAGTGAGTGTCGGCTCCCTCCACCATCAGAATTCGATTCATAATCCCCTCTTTAGACTGTGTCTTGATTTGATCTATTATCATGAGTAAAGTTTTCATATCTGTCGTATTTCTGATAAGCACAACAAAACCTCCATGCATTTTACTTTGACGTCATGGCTTCTGACAAGGGTGATGCTGCAAATATACTGTTACAAGTTTAATCATGGGCCAATAGAAAGAAAAGTGATTAGGTATTTTCTGACGGTATTTTATCTGCACATCAATTCAGAAAACCTCTGAGGGAACTACCCCTCATAATATTTTTGTTATCAGTATCAGCATAGGAGCCGTCCTGTGTCTCTGTTTGGCCTTGGCAGAAGATGAAAACGCTAAAAAGTGAAAGGTCATCCTATATCTTTGTTTGATCATGCCAAAAAATGAAATTTGCTGGTGTTTGTAATTCCACTGTGCTTAATTTATGTGATACGGGTGTAACCATGGAAGTTATAAAAGTCCATTTCTTATCACCTCACGTGAGACCCTTACGTACATATCAAATGGCAGTTCACGCCGCGGGTGTGAGTTGAGGTGCCACCACCTGACAGAGCCGCGTTTTTCTCTTCTTCCACATAATTAATACTCGCCACGCCGCGTAGCTGCCAACAACGTGGAGAGTCGTGAATAAATGGTGGGTTCTATAGACAAAGTTTTTCCACAGGTTGAGTTGGTGAAGCATAGAGATGGAGCCTCTAGGATCCCGGCCTTTGTCAAACTCTAGGAAGAGTTCTTGATCCCAATATAGCTGGATACAGGTTGTCTGGTGTCATAGCAGCACTTGATCCCAATATAGCTTGTTTTGTTTTGGAATACTCGAGAGATCAATTATAAAATAATATTTTTTACCAAAAAAGGATCGAAATTAGAGAAATAGACTGGCACTGCAACTAATCCTCACTAACAATAAGTTCCCAATTTCTTGTGCACATTTTGATGTGAAAAATAATAATAGTTTGAATAATGTTAACTAATAAAATTTTGTATGACAGAATAATCTCAAGCCCCATATATATATTATTTTCATAAAAATATGATAGCGCTCTCTTAAATCAAATTAAACATAGAAAACTCCTGCATAGCCCTCAGTCAAGATGTGAAACTTTCTTCATAGCCCTCAGTTATTATTTTTTCATACAGTGTCCAAGATGTGAAACTTTCTTCATTCTAGAAAGAGAAGAGAAGGTATTAATATGGACACAGAATTAAATGTTTACTTACCTCTAAAAAGTTGTCATGTCAAAGGTATTTACATGTAACTGCTTTCGCCAAAAGGCAAGTTTTAGTACCAACTGCACGTTTCACCATCCAATAGCCCCGGGTGATTTTCATTTTCAATTTGATTTCAATCAATAATTGCAATCTTCACTTTTATATAGAACCTGAAATCATATCTACAGTTTCAATGGCAAGAATTAAAATTCAATTATGCAAAATTTTACAAGTGGGGCCATTCCATGGAAATTAAGCTAAAAGGACCAATAATCATCTGCATATATTGTTGTTTCTGAGAAACATTTTGTAGTACTCAGAAAAAATGAATCAACAAAAATAGAAAAAGAAAACTAAAGAACCAGAGTCATAGCTCATAGATAATGTATCACAAGCGTATTACCAAAGAGATGTGCTAACTCATAGATTAAATCAACTTGAATATGCGCGTGTGGATATGTTCAATTGGAAGTTGGAATCACCTGTTGGTTGACTGATTTCATGCTCTATGCACTTTCTGACAAGAATTTGCCTCGCCCGATTTCACAAAACTTGGTGTTCAGGGTATTCCTTTTTCAGTTCTTCTGACGCTAATTAATCTGGTTAAGTTTTATGCTTTAACAAAAAAAAAGTACATGAAACAAATTAAACTGTAAATTAACTTTAATTAATTTCTATAACATACCTCTACAATACTTGGTATTAGTTTGAATCAGGAATCATTAAAAAAATCAGTTCCTTCCACAAATACCCAGTAAAGATTCTTTATTTTTGAGTTTGTCTGGGCCATAGTAATTCACTAATTCACTAAGTTCAGTCTAAGCCGATGGGTTGAACGTTTGTGTTTGCTTGAGCTACCTGATTTTTGTTCGATTTCTGATGTAAGTTTCTTCTGTTGTGTTTTGTTAATTTATTAATTGTTTTACAAAAATCAGCCCTGATGTAAGTTTCTTCTGTTGTGTTTTGTTAAATTATTCATTGTTATGTCTGCTATGGGTGTGGCGAGCCCTACAATAAAACATCTGATCTTTATGAAAATGAATTATTATGTAATATTAATTTGTCATGTTAATATAGGATGAATTTTGTATAAAAAATAGAATAAAAGAATATCATCATGTGATGTGGATTTTTTTACTATATGCATTTATTTGTGGTATCATGTAGTTTATTATCAATGACAGTGATGTATATAATATAAAAAATATTACTTGTCAACAATACTATATAGAAGACTTTGATTAATTATTCAAAGTATAATTGTTGATCGTAGTTAAAAATTATTATTATATATATATATATATTGGTCCGCGCGTAAAAGCGGATATATTTACTAATTGTTAATAAATGTGCTGCCAGGAGAGAAAAAAAAAAACCCAACTTTTTTGGGCCGGCTATTTAAGAGTTGAAGATACATTGTAGCAAAATTAGCAATGATGTTCTTATAAAGACTTCCATCTTAAATTCTCCTTACCAACAGCTTTTTAATCTTTCTTTTATTACGCTATGTTG
>CAXKVV010000343.1:0-46060 GCA_964058805.1 Schoenoplectus triqueter
CTGAATTTCCGAAACCATTTAATTTGAGATGCCATGATCAGAGGCGGAGGGAGGGTTGGACGAGTCGGGACTTGACCTCTCAAGTTCTCAAAAGTTAGTTAAATTGAGTAGTTATTGAATAATTTTAGAAATAAAATTTAAGATTTCGCCGTCTGACCCCCAATCCCTTTAATATTGGTACCGCCCTGCCCAGAATGTCGGGTCAACGAGGCATCCGTAAGCTGATTTAGAAGAGAATTGGTTGGTCATCAGTCATCTGGTTGCTCGACAATCATAAATTTTATTATCTCTATCTTTTGTATATCAAACAAAACACATACTATAGGCAGCATTCGATCAACTTCGTTTTTTATTTCGCTTTTAATTAAAAATATCTTTTCATTTTCTTTTCGTTACCTGAAGTTCCACACTTATGTTCTGTGCTAAGAACTGTGAGCATTCTAAATTTCAAGGAAGCGCAAGATCGATATCAGGAAATTGAGTGTTTATAACTCATAAGCTTCTCTTAAAACATTCTGATCGGTGGGCCCGAATTCAACATTTAAGGTTAGTTCTCTCTTTGCCTTTTTATTTCTCCCCTTTACCTCAAAGTGGGCCGAGATATGGGCTCGTTTAATCAACAAGGACCTTATCATAGTGTGCCGAGATAAAGAAAGTACAGTACAATAATTAATAACACTTTTTGCTTTTATACAATATGAAACAATATACTTACATACTTACAGCTACAAATACACAGAAATATCATAAATATTTAACCGAAAATACATGATGAGTATGGTATCATACAGATATATCTATATAGAACTGGGAAAAATAAAATAAAATAATGGTATAACAGATGGAACATTTTATGAACTATTTACACATGTACAAACTCCCAATATGACTACTGCATCTTCCTGTGATTATTCTGAAACTTCAATTCATTTGTTGCAAATGCATGACCTTATTTTGCAACGGCCATTCCCAGGACATGCTGGATGCCTTATCTGCCAAAATTTAGCAATAGTTCATCAGTCATTTCTTCAACTTATGGTGTTAATTATGGCAATAAGCACAGGTTGAAAAAAGGAAGTAGATTATACAAAGGGAGAAGGATATATATAACTTTTACCTCCTTAGGTTGTGATGGTTGACAGGGAGAGCTCATGCTGGCTTCTGTTCTAACTTGAAGATATTTTGGCTTATGTTGATTCCTCACAGATAACTGATTGTTGGCTTATGGGCTGCTCTATTTATAGAAACATTACAGTATGCTTGAATTTGGATGGAATTTCTTTATTTTGTTTTGATGGAATTTATGGTAAATTTCATGTTTTCTAATGTGTGCCAGCTTAGTCGATATTTTAATATATTATGGCATTCAAACTGCTGAGTTGGTATTGAAGTTGTAGCCGCAGGTAATTCACAGTATTTTGTTGGTAATTTACATGAACTTATTAACTTCTTCGCTCATTAATTTATTTTAACTTGTAAGCAAGAAATGTACAGATTACAGAAAATTTCCTTGGAGTCTGAATACTTACAACGAATTAATGACTTCGTGAATATAAACCTCATGATTATATCCCCAAGCAGCATGGAATTTTACGAGAATTTAACATAAATATACATTTTCAGTACCAGACAAGAAAATCAACATATAATGTCGACAGTCGCCGTGACTGAGTTTAGTGTACGGACGTAAGACACCCTTTAGTCGGTTATGAGAAAGAATTAATGCAGTCAACATATATTAATATGTATAAGTTTTATAATTACTTTCAAGGAACTTTTCTTTAGAAATCAAGATGTTTTGATTAGTTGGAGAGCTGTTTGTTTACACAAAGAATATGGAGTTTGGGAGTTTTTTTTTTATTTAGGATCAGATGAATATTGCTCTCTTATTCAAATGAATTTGGAATTTTTTTTATGGTTATTCAAGTTTATGAAATTTTTGTTTAAAGTAGAAAATCAGGGAAATTTTTACGGGTAATTTATCTTTCTTTTTGGAAAAGTATTTGTTCATTATTATTTTTTTATGAGGATGTGTACCTAAAAGGTAGTGAATAATAGTAAAGATAATCTTTTTGGCATGATATTTGATATATGTAAATTCTTCACTTGCTTTTCAATTCCCACTTCTTTTTATAAAAATAAAATTTGATTGTAATATTACTGTAGCATAGCTATGGAATAATGGTAATATCCATATTCCTATAACTAGCAGTGCGGGTTTGAGACTTAGAAGGGAAAATACAATATTAATTACTCGATATTTTATATTATTTTCTTTTTCAATCTTCAATTCCAGAGACTATGATTCGGGGCTTTTTTTGTACATTCTATGTATTTATTTTTAAATTCCAGGGGCATAAAGGTCTCACTGTGGGTTCTGTTTGGCAGATAAAATTATCCCTCAAAATTTAATTGTTTATTTAGTTAGCGGAAAATTCTTACCAAAAATATTCTGGTAAGAAAGGGTTGGTCAATTTCTATGCTTTGTGCGTTTTGTGCTTCTGATGAAATCATTGATTACTTGTTGGTTATATGTTTTGTCAGCTTTAATTTTTGAAATAATTTTAATAGGTATATTACCAGGGAAATTTTCTTGATTTTGGATTCTTCCCGAGCCGTGTGCAATCTACAGCTTCTTTAGATTCTAGTATTAGAGAATTTATTCAGCCTTTACGTGTTTATGGTTGACATATAAAAATTTTGAAATTTAGTAATTTTTCAAGGATCTTCATTTCATTCTGTAAGATCATTTTATTCTGATGTTTGATGTTTCCGAAAAAAAAATGAAAATCGAGAACTAATTTCATCTGTTTTTATAAAAAAAAATATTTAGAAAGTGAATGTGTGGGATGGATTTAATTTGGACATTCAATTACGGTAATTAAATAGTTGAAATTGGGACTTACTACGTGAATACATGTGATATATATATATATATATATATATATATATATATATATATATATATTGCTAAGTCGTATATAAATCACGAAATTCATACCCGTACACGTCAAGTCAAAGTAGAAAATTAGAAGGAAAAACAGTAAACTATTTATATATGTGAAAGTCAAGTAATCACCAAAAAACTTGATTAATTATGATTCTTCAACCCGCCAAATTAAAAAAAAAATCCTCGTCAGTATCCTAGTACGAATCTCCAGGCCAAGACCATGATTAATGCATTTTACTAGTAGAAATTGCTTGCAAGCTGGTGGGATTTTTCTTATTGATTGGAAAATAACACACTTATTTAATAATTCAATAACTGGTATATAAAAAATAGGGTGAGGTTGGCAACTAATAATTTTTTGATAACCTTGACAATCAAGCTCATATAAATATAAATTCATCGAAAATCTCAAAATGAAAAAAAAATTACAAATATATTTTTAAACTTATGGATTGATTGTGATTTAATTTTGCATGCAATTGAAGTGTCATTTGATATTTTATCAAAGCCTATTAAAATTATATGATAATTTTAATGATTTAAATTTAATAGTGTCTCGGTACATAAAATAAATTACTTATTACCATAAAATAAATGTATCGAGCGATACGACGTGAATTGTAATTCAGAGAAGATTCACTAAAGATTCGTCTGATTAATTCGTATCTTGAATGGTACGATACTGACTACCAACAAAGATCTTTTCCTGTTACTTATTTTCTATAACCTTCAAATTTTTAAAAAATCAGCAAGCAAATTGAGTTGCATTTTGTAAACTGTGGATAGCTCACATGAAAATATATTGAAATAACATGTATTAATTTTCAGAAGCTAACAATTATGTCGGAATCGGATGCATACAATTGGCTGGAAGTTTCCAGTATTGCTGGAAAAATCAGGATTTTGGCCGACTGTGGATTTTATCAACCCACTTATTTATGAGCGATTTTTTTATTATAATTATTCAAATTATTTTAATTTTAATAATAATAGTGATAAAACCAAAATTTTAAGAATATAAATGATAGCATACCACTGTCAGTGGCGTGTTGTAAAAGCATCTCTGTCAGTGGCGTCTTTCCTTTTTTGTTTTACTTTTTAGTTATTTTTTTAAAATTGAAAGACGTCAGTGAGAGTGGTGTTTTTCTCACTGACGCTAGAATTAAGTAGCCACTCTAAGTTCTTTTAAAAAAAAAAAGAACTAAAAGTCGTCACTCTCAGTGGCATGTTTGCACAAATGCACAGTGAGATTGATGCGTTTATATTGCGTCACTGACAGTGTCGCGTTACCATTTGTATTCTTAAAATTTAATTTTTATCACTCTTAGTATTAAATTAGAATTATTTAAATAATTATTATAAAAAAAACTGCTTCTTTATCGTTGATGCGTCTATGTGTGGTTACATTAAGATTTTGCTTTTCCGATTTCGACGAGGAAAGGAATGAAATGAAAAGAGAAATAGTAAAAAAAAAAGATTCAATTCAAGGACAGTTTACTTTTTCATCACTCTTGTTCACCCTCGTTCTTCCTCTACGGAGCACAGCCTAAAAGCACATTTGCTCATATGATGAAATGTGCGAAAAGTTCTCTTCGGCCTAATATATATTTCAATCCTGGAAGAGTGGCAGTTTTTGTAAATATATATGATTTGAACAAACCAAAACGTAATTGCAACTCGTATTTTAATTGGAGACATTACATGAAACGAGTCATGTTGGATAAAATTAAAAACATTAATTTTCAATTATTGAAGCTAGCAAATGTAGATATGATGTAGACCATGCAAGATATTTTATATTTTCTTAATTAATTCAAGTAGTATAATCTATACAATTCATTTGATTAACTAAAATTTAATACATTTATTGGAAGTACAATACATTAATTAATATAAGCACGATGTGCGTTTTATCCAATCTGAAACAAGAAAAATTACATACTTGCAGATACAAATAGCTATATCATAAACAACCAAAAACAGAGGGGCACGGATACATATATGGATATATCTATACAGAACTGAAAAAAAAAACTGGAACATTTTAATTATATATTTACACATATATACAAACAAATGATGAGTTGACCTCCCTATAAGTACTGCATCTTCCTGAGATTTTCTCAAATTTTAAGTTAGTTTGTTGTGAATGCATGTCCTTATTTTGCAACGCTCTTTCCCTTGACATGAGGGACGATTTATCTGCCAAATTAATTTACCAATGCTTCATCAGTTGTTGCTTCAATTCATCTTGTTACGAAAATACTAGCAAGCAAGAAAAAAAAATTAAATGTTGTTAATTTAAGAGAGTTGGATATATATATCTTTACCAGTGGTTTAGCAGGCCTCGGTCGACAAAGAGAGCTCATATTTTTATCTTTCCTTTTCCTTATCTGTTGCAACTCAAGTCCCCACAGAGAACTGATTCAGGGCAGCTCTATTTATAGCGAAATCTCAGTTAATATGCTTGAATTTGTATGGAATTTTATGGTAAATTTCATGGGTCTCTAAAAGCATGTATGCCAGAGTTGCTATTATTTTGACTGATTTGTCATTTCTATTCAAAAGTCAGAAATATTCAGTCACATTTACAAAGAATTTCTTAGGATGCAGGATACTTCAACAAATCAATTTATTAATGTAAATCACCCTTCATACATATTAATTCCATATGTACATCTCATCTTAATTAATTTGTAATGGAAAATTCACAGGTATGGGCCCAGGAAGATTACCTTTAAGAGAGAGAGAAATATTTTAAAACAATATCAATTAGGACATGAGGTCTAAATTGACTCAGACCTGTCTTAATAATTTAATTTTATGGTTGGTTAATTAATTAATTGAATGTACGCTGAAGTCTTGTATCGCACAGCAATTAATACAGAGCAAAGGTCGTTCGCTTGGGGATATTAGCAAGCAACACATTATTTGAATGTTCGTCGATTTTGTCCTGTGATATAAAAAAAGGTTAGCTCATATTTTGATGGGAAAATACATATGAAAAATTCTTTTAAAATGAGGCGAATATCCTTCGCTAGCTAAAAAAAATAGAATTTTTTTTTCTGATTATCTCGATCTCACTAATCAAGAAACTTTACTTTTAAAATGCACGTACATGAAAATCCTAGATTAATTACTGACAACCACATTTTTTTAAAAAAATATTTTCACTGTTAATTTTTAAAATATGCATTAATTTATCGTTTAAAATATCAATATAAAACTAACAATCAATTAACGGGCCTCGTTAATTATGGTATTCCACATGAATATATTTTGTCATTTTTTTCATCATTGTATATAATATAGCCGATGCATGATTTCTTATATCGGAAATCTAAAATATTAGATGAAAATGTATATATTTGAAGACCAAAATAAATATGCTTTACTTTATTGTATTAATTGGTCTCGTAATTTGCTGATTATATTTTTGAAATTTTGTGATAGGACGCCTATCACATTAAAAGATAACTTAAATTAATTATTTGAAGATTAATATTTAAATTTGTCAATTTGAAAAAGAAAAGTTTGATCGTAAACTATAACTTTAGAAATAAATGTATTATTCGGACGTTTGTCTTAGTGGATAGGAAGGAAACGAATTAAATCTGGGGAGCAACATAGCCGCAGTGGAAGTTTACAAGAAATTAACGCAAATAAATTTCATCAAGCAAACTTCAACCCACCGATCAAGTTTGTAGTTGTCGGGGTGTTGAGTGTTGACTATTCACCCGTGTACACACCTTTTTTGATATTTAAATTAGGGAAGGGATCACTTGACAATGGTTATCTTGACAATTTTGATAATAAAATTTTAAATATTATGAAAAAAACTTAAAAATAGAATTTTTTTTATAAATATATTTTTCTACCTATAAATTGATAGTTATTCAAATTTTATACAATTTCATTATCATTTGATAATTCATCAAAAACCGTTAAATTATACCCGTTACAAATTGTATAAAATTTTAATGGTCCTTGATGGAGTATCAAACGATAATGAAATTACATAAAATTTGAATTACCATCATCTATAAGTAGAAGAACATAACTATAATATTTTTTTCTATTTTTAAGATTTTTTGAGTATTTATTTAAAAATTTATTGTCATGATTGTCAAAATAATCCATTATCAAATGATCCCCACCCTTTAAATTAATGAGGGAACATTTCATATACATTGATAGTATGTTTACAACAGTTATGGATTTAATTCGGACATTCGCGCAAGTTAAATGAGTTAAAAGTAGGAGGATTTTGTTGGGCACTAAGTCAAAATAAAAGTATATCATTTTTATGTGGAAATGAAATTTAATGGGTTTATTTTTAGCCTAACCAATAAATTTGGGAATAAATACTTTGAAAAAGAAAGAATAAGATTCATTTAAGTTAAGTTGGGAACATTCCGTAGGAATTACATGTAGTACATTGCCAATGCCAAGTCATATATCATATATATATAAATGGTGAAATTTCCCTGCACATTGGAATATTAGAAGGAAATAATCTAAACAAGAGACGTAATTCACATTTGAATGGATCTGAATCTATTCTTATGGATTCTTAATTTCATATATATCAATAGGTTGATTTCACACCAATTTCATATATATCAATAAATTAATTTTCTTCAAACAATATTTTATAGCAGAAGATCATTTGGAAGACGAATTATTTAGCATTTAAAATAATAAAAAATATGTGAGACGACGATCCAATACAAAAATATTAAAATAGCAGTAATGCAACCCAGACAAAATGTAAAGGGAAATCCTGAGACGACAATCCAATACAATAATTAACTCGATATAGTGGACCCTTTCTATACTATTATGATTTAGAGGTTTGCTTATACTCGCCGGTTACAACTCGTACCCGCCTACTCGTGCCTGTTACCCGGGGTATCCGTACCCGTGCCTGGGTATAGACGGGTACACGGGTACGGGCATGAGATGGACCGGTCAACATTATTTCGGAAAAAACCCATCGTACCCGTACCCGCCTACCCGCCGCCCGCTGCCCGTACCCGTACCCGCCTACCCGCCCGCCCGTGCCCCACCAAAAATTTCAAAATTCAAAAAAATCCCCCCCGAAACCCGTTAACCCGTTCATTTTAAACGTCTTGAACCCGTCTATCCGTTTATTTATATTTTATTATTTTAAATTAATTGATTTAAGATATTTTTTATTTATATTTTAAACGTTTATTTTAAATTATTTGATTTTTAAACGTTCATTTTAAATTTGATTTAAAAAACAACAACAAAAAATCCCGTACCCGTCTACCCGTGCCCGAGTACCCTCGTACCCGTGGTACTCGTGTACTTGCGACGGGCACGGGTATGAGACGAGTAGGGTACGGTTTTGAAAAAAAAAACCTGTCTACCCGTGCCCGCCGTACCCGTGCCCGCCCTACCCGCCGCCCGCCGCGGGTGTACTCTAACAAAAACTGTTACTATTAAAATTTGCCATCTTGTCATATATGTGATATCTAATCTCACAAAAAGAAAGAAAGCAATAAAAAATTTATGATATGTTCTTATAAAATGGAAGTTCACACAGACCACAAAACATATTTACTGACATAAAGTCAATCACAGCAATATCATATCTGGTAGTAATATAACACATAAATCAATACAAATTAAAGGAGTTAACAAAGGGCAATGAAGATTTTGTACAACAACAAAAAACAGAAGTGAAAACATTATATTTTAATATGATTAATAGCATCGCTGCATGAGGTACTTGCGGTAGGCTGATTAAGACTGGTTTTAGATGTATTTAGCACAATTAAGATACATCATATCATTTAAATACAACATAATTAAATATAACATGATTGACACGATATGTTTTAGTCGTGTCATATCAAAACTATATTATGCTCTCTCACAGATACGATATATCATGTCATGATACCAAAAAAAATACGATAAAATATGAGAGACGACGTACATTCATAACATGACACTAGACGACAAAAAATTAAAACACTACTCCCCTATACCTCCGAGTGGGCCGCAATATGGGCTTGTTTAATCAACGAGGACCCTATCATAGTCAAAATTTCAGCTGATGAAATTTCCAATATTGACGGAAAATCAACTCGTCCTCTTTTTTGTGGGATCAACAAAAGATTTGCCACTAATTCAATATTATGAGGTGTCAAATATCTTGAGGATCGATTGTATTGTTCGAGTAAGATTAATGATTCTCAATTATTGAAGCGAGATTTTTAATTTTCATTGGAGTAGTACAAACATATAGGATTCAATAAATTTTTTCTTGTCCATTAATGTTTTTTTTTATGAAAAATAAGGGTCCAGCCCCTATTTATATTTATTGTACCAAAAAAATGTTGGTACATGAGATAAAAATTAAAATAAAAATAAGAGATGAAAAATGAAAACAAACAACTCAAGAGGATTGAGTTGGCGAAAAGTTAAAAGATGAAAAAAAAACATAAAATATCCTGTATCCAGGAAAAAAGACAAAAGATATCAGTAAAAATCATTTCATCACCCTAACATTGCCAACTGATCCTGTACTTGATCAAATAAATGGTAAATGCTTTGTTCTTTGCTTGTAAAAATTCTTTAACACATTTTCCTCCATATTACGAATTGTGTAATTATCAGTACGTTGCGATATTTTTTTATCACGTGTTAATGCTATTAAGTTTCGCTCTGTGCCCCTTCGTTAATTAAATTGCAGGATATTTATCATTATCTCAAAATTAAGTTTGTACCCATCTAAAGAAAGTACAGTACATTAATTAATAACACAATTGCTTTTATACAATATATTTTCGTACTTATAGCTACAAAATACACAGAAATATCATAGATGTTTAACCGAAAAGACATAAGCATGGTAGCATACAGATAGAGCTATATAGAGCTGGAAAAAAAAAAGAAAATAATGGTATAACAAATGGAACTTTTTATGAACTATCTACACATGTACAAACTACCAACATGACTACTGCATCCTCCTATGTTTTCTTTTGAAACTTCAATTCATTGGTTGCAAATGCACGATCTTATTTTGGCTTATGTCAGTTCTGTGTTTCTTTTTCTTGTCTGTGATTCCTCACAGAGAACTGATTCTGGGCTGCTCTATTTATAGAAACATCGCAGTATGCTTGAATTTGTATGGAATTTATTTTATTTTGTTTTGATGGAATTTTGGATGGAATTTATGGTAAATTTCATGTTTTCCTAATGTGTACAAGCTTAGTCGACATTGTACGTAATATATTATGGCATTCAAACTACAGAGTTGATATTGAAGTTACAGGTAATTCACAGTATTTTTGTTGGTAACTTTGCATGAATTTATGTTCTTCGCTCATTAATTTATTTTAATTTGCACGCATGAAATGTACAGATTATAGAGAATTTCCTTGGAGTCTGAATACTTCAACAAATTAATGACTTCGTCAATATAAACCTCTTGGTAATATCCCCAAACGGCCGACCTTGTATGCATTATAGCAGCATGGAAATTTACGAGAATTTAACATAAATATACTTTCTCAGTACCAGTCAAGAAAATCAACATATATTGTGGACAGTCGGCATGACTGAGTTTAGTGTACGGACGTAAGACACCTTCAGGCGGTCTATGGAAGGAATTAATGCAATCAACGATTAAAAGATATTAATTATGTCTCCATGTTTTTTTAATTTCTAACAATTTAAAATTTAAAACTGAAATATCAAAATAAAATGATTATATTTGATCTAGTTCAATTATTTATGTATAGATTAAAAATATGTTGTTTTAATATTTTTTTATGTGACATAAAAAGTTTATAAAAAAATCATTAATATGACTAATTTCTAAACCTTGTTTTTATAACATGTTGATTTGTATAAAATGAATGTGAAAATAATATTTGTTTATGCATTAGAAGAAAATATAATATAGATCAAATTATAGGTTTTATTTTGATTTTTCAGTTTTAAATTTTGAGTTATTAGAAATTTAAAAAGTGAATGCATGACTAAAATATAAAAAAATTGAGACACTTGAATCTTCATCATTTAAGTTTTATATATACTTGCAAGGAACTTTTCTTTAGAAAGTGTATGCGTGGAATATCATATACTCTGGTTTAGAGAGTAAAAATTAATTTCTTTTTTTGCAGGGAGTTAAAATTATTTTTTTTAATATAAGTATTTTTTATTTTTTTAAAATTTATATAATTATAAATATATTTTAAAAAAAAATCCGAAGGCAGCTGCTGACTCCTGTTAGATCCGCCCCCGCTTTTATGGGATGGATTTAATTTGGACATTCAAGTACGGTAACTAAATAGTTCAAATTGGAACATACTACCGTGAATACGTGATATAATTATTGCTGAGTCATATATAAATCACGAAATTTAAATCCGTACACGTCAAATCAAAGAACAAAATTAGAAGGAAAACAATAAATTATTTATCCATATGAAAGTCAAATGACCAGATTATCAACAAAGTTGACAAATTTATTGTTCTTCAACCCACCTAAATAAAAAAAGAAAATTCTTCGTCAGTACATGATTTCCTGCCACCACAAGTGTCAATGGGTTGTGTCGGGCCGGGTCGGGTTCGGATCGGGTCATATTATTTTATTATTATTTTATCCGATCCGTTTAAATTTGGGCCAAAAAATCATGATCCGTACCCGACCCGACCGGATTACGGGTCAACCCGACTCAATCCGTGTAAAATAATTACATATATATTAATTATTTTTTATAATTTTAAATAATTAAATATTAATTAATTTATACTTAATCTTAATTATTATATAATTAGTGTACATAGAAAGCTTTAATTAGTACTAAATTATAAAATTATATTAAAAAATAATTAATCGGGTCGGTTCGGATTGACCCTAACTCGACCTGACCTGATTAATTATATTTTTTAAAGTAATTTTATAATTTAGTACTAATTAAAGTTTTAATATACACTAACTAAATTAATTAATATTTAATTTCTTAAAATTAAATAAAAATAATTAATAAATATTTAATTATTTTACACGGTTGAGTTGAATCGGATATGGATCAAAATATTTTAATCCGAATTTAAACGATTTAGAATCAAATCGATTAAGAAAAATAATAAAATAATATGATCCGACACACTAAATACCTCTTTTACCTGCCACCTAGGAGGAATCTCCAGTACAAGAGACCAAGGCCATGGTTAATGCATTACTAGTAGAAATTGCTTGCGAGCTGGTGCAATTATTTTTGAGTGATATAAAAATAACACACTTATTTAATAATTCAACAGTAAGTGGCGTATAATAAAAATAGGTGTGGATCTTTGACAATTAATAGTTTTGATAACTTTGACAATCAATCTCATATAAATTTATAGAAAATCTAAAAAATGAAAAGAACTTTACAAACATATTCTTAACTTATGAGCTGATTTTGATTTAATTTGAGTTTCATTTGATATTTCATTAAATACTATTGAAATGATATGATAATTTTAATAGTTTGAATTTAATAATCTTTGATGAAGTAGCAAATGACATCCAAATTTTATGAAAATTGAATCAAAATCAATCCATAAGTTCAAGAATATGTTTACAAAGATTTTTCAGATTTTATATGAGGTTGGATGTCGATGTTGTCAAAATTATTAGTTGTAATCAAGTTATCGATCCCCACCCCCCAAAAAAAAATACTAGTAACAATTAGTACAAACATAGATTAATTAGCGAAAAGTTGCATGTGGCCTGTTAAAACCTATTATAGTAAATTCATTCAAACAACTTAAATTTATAGTAAATTCAGTAATAATAAACACACCATTTCTCCATATGCAAACGCCGCTGTTAACTTTCATGCTTTGAAGAACTTGAATTTACGGCTATATTCGATCCAATTTCGTATATTAACATTTAAAATAAATAGAGTAGCTTGGAATTAATTTTGTATATAGAGTTTCGTGATAATTAAGAGAGACAATAAGAACATAAAACTAAAGAAGGTAGCATATATATAGAGAGAGAAGAGCATAATATTATTATTTTCTCTAATTTGGAAACAAATGAGCTCTCACACTACATAAAATAATCTTCTTTTGAATCAGACAGATACAAAATTCAATATATATACCACATTAGAAATATAATATGATTATGAGAATGAAACCATATGTAATTTTATAATTTCAATATATATACTTTTTTATTAACAATTACATTGGACAAAATATTTAGTTTTATTCAACAATATTTAAAGTATTATGCATTTTGTTTAAAAATTAAAAACGATAATAAATAAAAATGTATTAATATATATTGTTTGAATTTTAAATGAAAATAAATATTTCTGTATGTATAGTTAGTACTAATTACAAGTTACCTAAAGCTGATAACATTAATTATAAAAAGAAAAAAAAAACATTGAAAGTGATGTTAAGTCCAAAGCTAGATGTGACAAAATTCGATCCGTCTGAAAAATACATCTGATATGATCCAAATCCGACCCTAATCGCGATTCGGAAACCGTTCGCTGTCGATTGATCTCCCAATCGCATCTATTACAATTTACATATCTCTTGAATCGTAGGCTACTAACTACTAAGGCCTTTTCCTGCTACGTATTACAATAACCTTCAATTTGAAAAAAAATCGGCAGGCAAATTGAGTAGTTGCATTACGTAAAATGTAAACAGCACGCATGAAAATAATATTGTACTACCATGTATGAATTTTCAGAAGCTAACAGTTATGTCGGATGCATACATTTGTTCTTTAAAATAGGAAGTTGATATTTGCTTCAAATTAATTAAAGCTTCACAATTATCTACAAGGAACTGAGCAATTCTTAATTTCAGGAGTGCTGCAGTATATAACAGGGAATTTAGTGTGTTCGATTATAAGTTTTCTCTTGAAAACAATAAATTGTTTTGGCTGGAAGTTTCCAAAACTGCTGGAAAAATCAAGATATGGCCGACTGTGGATTTTATCAACGCACTTATTTATTGTTTTGTGTGTAGGATTATTAAGTCTATGCTCCTGAGTTCGACCAAGAAAGGAGTGAATAAAAAAAAGAGGTGCAAGAGAGAAGCAGTTTTTATTAATAATAATTAATATTAAATTAATATTATTAAAAATAAGAGTGAGAACCGTAAAATTTTAAATATACGAATGGCAGCGCGCCACTATCAATGGCGCGGACAAAACACGTCACTGCCAGTTGCGTGTTTCATTATTTTTATGAAACGTGCCACTACCAATGGCGCGTTTCGTCCAAACTCCGCGCAAGTGAGATGGAGAGACGTTGCGCGTTTTGTATATATAAGAAGCAAATGCGTCATTAACAGTGGCGCACTACTATTCGTATATTTGAAATTTTACGGTTCTCACTTATTTTTAATAATATTAATTTAATAATAATTATTATTGAGAGAGAAGAGTTTAAGTTTTATATTTCAAATCGGAGGTGACTCGCTTTAAGAAAATTGAATAGTATTGTAAGTTTTTCGATTTATTTCTCGTCATTCTTTCTCATTCTCTGAGAATCAATTCGGAAACAATTTATTTTGTCATTCTTCCTTTCCATCACTCCTGCTCACCCTCGTTCTCTCTTTACGAAGCACAACTTTAAAATAACATTTGCTCATATGATGAAATGCGAAAAAAATTATCTTCGGCCAAATATACATTTCAACCCTGGCAGTTCTTTTAAATATATATGATTTGAACAAGCCAAAACATAATTTGCAACTCGTATTTATGTTGGGGATATTATATGAAACAAGTCATGTTGGATAAAATTAAAAAGATTAATTTTCAATTGTTGGAGCTAGGAAATGCATATAGATCTAATATAGAGAATAACTGAGAAATCATGCATGATATTTTATACTTTCTTAATTAATTCAAGTATTACAATATATACGATTCATTTGATTAACTAAATTTTAATCCATATAATGAAAGTACAATACATTAATTAATACAATCGCATTGTGCTTTTTATCAAATCTGAAACAATATAAATTACATACATGCAGATACAAATAGCAATATCATAAACAACAAAAAAACATAGGGGCACTGATACATGAGAAGGGATTAAATTACCATCATCGTTGATGTTTATAGTGTCTATTTACTTATTCATATATAAATTTAAAAATATGAACAATTGGATATATTATATATAAACTCAATTATATGTTCATGAAAAAACATAAAATTTTAACTTCATTTAAATAGCCATCAAGTAACGAGGCCAAAATATAAAATTTGATTCGTTAATTTTATTAACGCTTGATGTATATAGAAATTATATTGAAATTATATATATATATATATATATATATATATAAGATGATATTTATAAAATATTTTTTCAATTAGTTATTTTATATAAGAATTTAAATAATAGTTATTTGATATTTAATTTTAAAGGCACCGATGTGACATTAATAATGATGGTAATTTGATCCCTTTCTCTTGATACATATATGGATATATCTTTATAAAGAATTGAAAAGAAAAAGAAACTGGAACATTTGAATTATATATTTAAACATAGATACAAACAAATGATGAGTTGATTACTCCCCTTTAAGTACTGCATCTTCCTGATATTTTCTCAAATTTTAAGTCAGTTTGTTGTGAATGCATGACCTTATTTTGCAATCCTCTTTCCCGGGACATGAGGGACGATTTATCTGCCAAATTAAGGCTTCATCAATTGTTGCTTCAATTTATCTTGTTACGGAAATACTAGCAAGCAAGAAAAAAAAATAGATCGTTGTTATTTGAAAGAGAGTTGGATATATCTTTACCAGTGGTTTAATTGGCCTCGGTCGACAAAGAGAGCTCATCTTCTACCTTGGAAATTGTTGGTTTATAATCTCTCTCTCTCTCTCTCTCTTGCTATGTGCTAGCTAGCTTCTTTATTTTTCCTTTTTCTTATGCTCAAGGACCCCACAGAGAACTGATTCAGGCCAGCTCTATTTATAGCGAAATCTCAGTTAATATGCTGGAATTTTTATGGAACTTTATGGTAAATTTCATGCGTCTCTAAAAGCATGCACGTAGAAGTTCTTAAGAGACAGAATATTTCAAGAAATCAATTTACAAATGTAAATCACCCTTAATACATATTCCATATATACATTTCTTCTTAATTAATTTTAACGGAAAATACACAGGTCAATTAGGACATGAGATCTAAATTGACTCAGACCAGTCTTAGTTATTTAATTTTATGGTTGGTAGCAATTAATTAATTTAATTTACGTTGATGTTTAATAGCCCACAGCAATTAATACAGAACAAAGGTCGTTCGCTTGGGGATATTACCAAACACACAATATTTGAATGTTCGACGATATTGTCCTTTGATATAAAAAAAGTTAGCTCATATTTTGATGGGAAGATACATATGAAAATAAACATATCTCTTTGAAAATGAGACGAATATCATTCGCCACCTTAGAAATTAATTTTCTGATTATCTCGATCTCACTAATTGAGAAACTTTACTTTAAAAATGCACGTACATGAAAAGCCTAGATTTATAACTAAAAATTAAAAAAACAATCACTGATAATTTTTAGAATTGCATTAATTTGTAGTTTTAAAGATAGTACTGTATAAACTAATAATCAATTAACGATTCTTATTAATTATTGTATTCCACTGGAATACATTTTAACATATTTTTCTTTGTTGCATATATATAGCCGATGCATGATTTCTCGGATTGGAAATCTAAAATATTGATTGGAAAATGCAAATAGCCATTTCAGGCTTTATACGGCTACGAACCTCCCTAGCCGCCTCTTGGGTTGATTCCGAGAAGCAAGAAACGCAAAGACAGTACCCTAAATTATCGTGAGATGGTCTCAATTGCCAGTTTATGAGCTGGTGAGAGCTCAGTTTCCTTGTTTCCATGCAGAGCACAGCTCTAATTTGGAGGAGGGCACAAACAATGTCCTGATGGGATATTGGAGATGGCCGTTTGGGCGCCAAAATTCAATTGCAAATGGTGCGTGGAGAACACAGATAAGAAAAATGGGCTTGATCGTGTAAATTTCGGCCTACAACTGAATTAATCAGAGACATAACCAAGTTAATGAAGATTCATGGGATGGAGCCATAGAGGTCAGCTACAAGAATGAACCATTCGTTATAGTTATAAAGACTGATGGAAAGGCACTGCAGAGCGATAAACTGTATCTTTCTTTCTTTATCTCTTCCTTCAATTCCGTATTGTTGTTGATGGAATTAGATGGTTCTTGGGCCAGTTCCTATGAGAGACTGAAAAAGCTTGTATGCACATCTTCAGTCCATTCTTTATTCCCTTTATATACATAGACAGTTTGCATCAGTATGTGTGATAGTGCGAGACATAGGTATGTTTCTTGTTGTTAGATCTAGATTTTTTATTAAGTTCCGTATATAAAACAACAACATTTTTCACAATTATTATCTCGTTTTTTTTCAGGGCTTCTCTGCATTGCTATGTAATATTGAGCAGTATATAATAGACAGCTTGATTTTTTTAACAAAAGAAATTCGTTAATATATTAATTAAAATGAGTAATCCCATGCAACCGATTCTGCAATGGGTGTTCCAGATCGTCTTGGCAGAAAGGACATTAATTAGGAAGGAAAAATAATAGAAAAAGATAAAAAAAATAAAAATATCTTGTCAGGAGTATTAAGTGGATGGCAACGAAGCCGGGAGCCACCGTTTTTCAGGTTATATATTTCCTTTTTTCTCTTTCCCCTGTATACGCGCTTTAAACTCAAAATTGTCAGAGAGATCTTTCTAGATTTGTTTTTGGTGAAGGTTTCTGATTTAGATGCAAAGTTGATTGCATGATTTGTTAGTCCACTTCATCTTTATTTACTCTCTTCAACAAAGCAATTGTTACTTCTAAGGTATACAAAATCAACGAAATTTATTAACACAACATCCAAGCAAAAAGAAAAAAAGAAGAAGAATTTTAGTAATCACCAATTTGGCTATATCACTAATCAAGCAATTCAGACTATTCACAAAATTAATAATGGATGAATATAAAGTGTAACAAGGGCATTGCAATTTGTAGTTAATAAATATTATAATACCATGCCAGGAAAATGCAAAATGCCAATTGTAAAATGGAAGCATACTGCATAAGGGATCAGTTCTGGTAAATGACAGATTCAGGATCATGTATTGAATGAAGCACATGGAAAATTTAGGGGAAAAAAATAAACAATCTATTATTTATTTACAAATTATTAACCTGAATATAGTTAGAAACAATTCAAGGGTTTGGAGTCAAAATGATTTCAATTGTCATTGCGGAATTAACATACTGAGAACCTTTATAATTGCACAAATCAAAGGAAAAGCAAAAAAAAAAGAAGAGAAAATATAATCACACTCAATCAATAATACTATAATGAAATCCAAAATAATAATAAAAAAAATGTACTATTCTAAGCCCAAAACTTATTTTTTACCTCATGGTCTCAAATCTTCCTCATGTACCCATTTCCAGTAGTGTCGTTTTACTGTGACTGCCTTACCATCAAATTCCTCTCCTGTTGCATCCAAATGCTTCTCTCCAATTTCCTCCGTCTCAAACTCACCTTCTTCAGGCAGCCCCTGTACCACCTTAGCTTCTACTGAGTGCAAAAGATACTGTGCTTTTAGACCAGGATAGGACAGGGACTCTCTCTCCTCTACCCGGATATTACTGGAACCCTCCAGTACCTCAATAACCACAGACTCACCGAGCTCCTCTCTGACTGCCCGAGCCACGGCTTCCTCAATCGACTCCAGAGGTTTCATCTTCTCTGACAGGGGCCGTGATCGTTCGCGAACTGTTCCATCCGACAACAGCTGTTTCCATTCGATCAGAATCAAACCTCTCGAATTTCGTATGTTGATTGAGGCAACATGAACGGTTCGAATTAGGTCTTCATCCGACAAGAGAAGAGAGGCCTCGCCTTGGGAGATCTCGAGAAAGAGGTTGTGGATGGTTTTGGTGCCAGGAGCGGTGCCCCAGGAGGCGAGAGAGTTGTTTCTGAGGCGAGGAGAGAGGAAGGAGGAGAGGGAATCGGGGGAGGCGAAATTGAGGGGAGGGTTTTGGAGGGGGGAGGGATGCATGGGGTAGAAAGAGAGTTGGCGCTTTTTTCTCAGGTGCAGGGGTTGATAATTCTTGGATTTGACGAGGAAGGAGACGGCGGCGGTGACAAGAGAGAGGAGCTGAGGAGGGGAGGGGCAAGGGGAGCCAAGGGAGGTGAAGGGAGGGTAGCGACCCGGCGGCGGAGTCATGGATTGGAGGAGAAAGGAAGAGATAATAAAGAGGACATTGGCATAGTGCTCTGGCTGGGGTCGAGTCGGCGATTTGGAGGGAGGAGGTATGTGGACGGGAATTGTGGTAAGTGTCCAAGGAGAAGATAATATTATTGAATTTGGTGTTGTGAATTTTGTGATAATGTGATCTCCATTGGACCACGTTGAGCGTGTAATTTATTATTTTATCTTTAAATATATGAGCATTTGTTTCACAAAATTATCAACACTAATATTTGATGGTACAATTTATTTTCAAACAATATTTCAAGGACACAAACAGTTCTGCGCTTTCTAGGTTAGAAATATTTTTCAGGTTATTATTTTTAATTAAAAAAATAGTTGTCAGGTTTAAGGAAACAATCAATGTACACATCCAGTTAAATTGGGAGCTAATATATAAATATCAAAATTAATATAAATTCATGTATGTTTTAGGATAGCATTTTATCCATATCATCTGAAAAGGATGAATTTGATTGATTATGATAGTGGTTCAGTAATAGTTCTATTTTAGGTCCTGATTTTATAATTATTTTGGACTATTTCACCTCTTTTATGTTGTGCTTCAGTAAGGATTATGAGATGAAAAAGGAAGAGGAAGAGAAAGCAGAAAACATTATCCATCATCTTGTTTCAGAGTTCAAATCGTGGAAGATAAGAAAGTGTAAGAGAGTTAGCGAGGAGACTGACTTATTTATTTTCTCTCAACTCTTTCACCTTCAATTTTAAGGATCAGAAATTTAACCTTCTCTTTTGTTCTACGTTGCTTCCATTCCATCGCCTTAAAGAATCAGGTGTGTGAAATACATTTCTCACTTTTTTCAAAAAAAAAAAATCTTTAGAGGACGCATATAAACTTTATTGAAAACTAGATCGTAAATAAAGTAATTGACAGCGTACATCTTTAACTAATAGATTTAATATATAAAAACAAAAGTTGGTTTATAAATGTCCATAATTCATTGAAATAATTTTATTGTTCCATATCAAACATGATTTATAAATCATAGTATAATATTATTTTTTTCATGTCATATTTTGCACAACTTAATTTTTTTTGTCATACAATGATGTCCGTGCATTTTCAAAATTTGTTAATGACTACAGATAAAAAATAGAGAAAAAGAAGTAACAAATATTAATGCGTTAAAATTTGAGCTTAGAGATAAAAACAAATACGATCCATTAAAGCAACTTTATCCCCGCTTATTGTCAAATGACAATGTAATGCCACATTTTTAATTGACAATCTCTTCCCATTAAGACGGCATCTTTGAATTTCAGATGAAACTATCATAGTGACATTCTCATAAATATTTATTTTTATTTTTCAGCATTTTTTACTTTTTTTTCCTCTTCTCTTTTATTGTTGATGTGGTTTGTCAAATAAATTATCAATTATCTAATTTTGCATATTCCCTGTATCCTTAAAATTAAAATGATAATTATCAATTAGAATTTAACAATCAATTTGACAGAAATGCAAAAGCTCCAACATAAACGTGTGGTTATCACTGATACAACTAACATCAACCCACTCTTTCCTATCACGCTAAGACAAAATACAAATTTAATATCTTCAATTTCGTAACTGCCGGCCCAAAAAGAAAGATCCAATTTGCACGGCCCAGAAAATTCTTTTTCCTTAGCAGCCTAATTGTCAGCCGTCGGATCGATGCCTACTGGCGACAGCCGACAGGACCCATATTCTTTACACAAACCTCTGTTCCGAGTTCTGATCATCAATCAAACAATTACCAATCCGAACAAACAAACAAGAAGGAACAAAATCGACGCAACTCGACCGGCGAGTCTCTACCGATTCTATCGTTCTTCGCCGAGAGCCAAAACTTACCAATCGGGTTCGAAAATCGCCGAAGAATAATCGGATACGAGAGTGCGCTGCCAAATACGATGGATCTCGAGACGGAGAATAGAATCGCTAAAGCGCTGCTTGAAGAGGCACGAAAGATGCGCATGGAATCTGACAAGGAAGGTGTTCATGCGTATCTCCGTCAGCCAGGTGTCAGAGCTCGGCCGAATTCACGCTTCCTCACTGCCACTGTGCTTGGAGTGCAACAAGGTTTTGCTATCCCTCTTTTTAGTGTTAGTTTAGTGATTAGACAGTGTTTGCAAATTAAGTGCAAAGCTTTGTTCTTATTTTCCTAGCCCAATCAGGAGACCTTTCTGGTACGGTAGGTTTATGGCTAGACCGTTCTAGTAGAGTGTGTATACCATCTCATTAGCTAGACCATTCTTGTCTTCCTAACTCAACCTGAACGATATCATTAAACTGTGCTGGTACTGTCTGCCTTTGGCCGGTACTATTCCTGCTGGAAATCTCAGCCTAAAATGGCCTTTGGCTCAGCTCAGAGTAGAGAATTTACAGCCTTGTTGATGGCTTGGATATAATTGTTTCCTCTTCTGTTGTTTCTTATGCATGCCATATCTTGCAAAAGGTTTTGAAAAAAAAAAGTGGGATCTGGAGAGAGTGTGTTAGGAGCCTTGTTAGACCTAGTGGGCAAAAATAGCTCGATCATGCTCAACATCATTCTACAAAAGAACAAATTCAAAAATCTTAGAAAATTACATTTTACTATAAAAAATATTAACAAAAAGTTAGAAAAGAGAACAACATACCATGCGAATTTGAGCTTTAGAATTGAGGGCTTGTAATAACAGATTGTACAATCGATCTTGTACCTTGTTGATTCGATCATGATGATTGTCAGTTTGTCACCGCCTTGTGTAGGAACTGCCAAACCACTTGAAACTTTATGTTATTTCTCTCTTGTGTTATTTCCCTTGACTTGATCAATTTCAGTTTTCTGGTTTATTGTTCTCGAATGTTCCTTCATGATGTTTGTCAGTTCTCGATGATTCCTTTATTCATTGATTGTGGGTTTTTGTCTTGGTGAGTTGAACTGTGGTAAAATCAATTCAGATGTGGGGGATATTTTGGGAGAATGTGTGACATTCGACTGATCGCAGAAAGGAATCTTCTTGCATTAAATTCCTTTATGGGTTCCAGATTTTCAGTGCTATGCAAATATTAAAAGTTCAATGGCTTGAACCAAGGGACAGGCAGAAGAAAGCTTGCCAAAACTTGGTATGCTAACCTCTGTTACCTACTAATTGAGTTTTTCATGGTAAATTGGAAAAGCCAAACAGATGGCTAGTTGGCTACTTTATTTGGATGCAAGGTCAGAAGTTCATGTTTCCTTTTCTGATTTCAGCAAATCGAGCAGTTGAGGTACATGAGATGTGGCAGGCCAGGGAGAAGGAACTGGAGCTACACAATAAGCATAGTAGATCCAAGGAAAGGAGTAAACACCATGGTGAATCCTCAAAGGGTAGTTCTAGCTATAGAAGTGAACATGAGAAAGGAAATCAAGTTGCCTTTTGTTCATCGCGCAATCCTGACCGTTCAGACAACTACTCAGATGAGGATCGGCGTGGATTACGGGATGAGGAAATTGAACAGTTTCTTCGTGCGAGGTTAGTTTTTATGACTATAATTCATAGTTTTGCTGAAAGAGAGTTATTATAATTTTGAATATTTATTTCTTGTATGCTGTCAATTGTAGCTAGTATTATTTCAACACATGCTACTGGCCTTGAAAAGTAAAATACATAAAAATAAAAATTTAAATACAAAGCAAGATTATACTTGATGCTCTCATGATTTGTTATACTGGGTACGTAGCTAAATTGCTAGAGATATCTGTGGATAGTGGGTACTAGCATCTAGGTTGGGCAAGATATAAATGCACATGTGAGAACAAATTTGCAACTGAAAAATGGTTTAAATATCAGCATATGACAGAGTTACAGTTTTTCGTCTTCTTTTTCTGAGGTTGATTATTGTGTATTTTAGAGTAAAACGTGGAAGAGGTGAGATAGGTTCGAGAATGGATGAGCCTGGTCCATATCTCCCTTCAATGCACCAAGATATCACTGATGCACAAGCTGAAGACAACCAAAAGCGAAGGGTCGTTGGGCCAGAAAAGCCACTTTTCTTGAAATTATCTTCATCAGCAAAGAGTACAAAAGAGAAGATCTCCTCCAAAGAGGAGAAAAAGGAGAAGGAGAAGCACAAACACAAGAAGAAGAGGAAAGAGGAGAGATCAAAACACCGTCACAGAAGCCGAAGAAGTGAGTAATTTTTATTAGATTGGAAATTGCTTGTCTATACTACTCTGCTATTGTTCACAAGGAAAAGAGGATGCTTTCGATTAAAGAAACTTAGTGCCTCTCCTGAGCCTGGTAGGTTTTGCTATAAAAATGTGTATTTATACTGAAAAAGGGAATGATATGGATTACAGACGGTGTATTGTGGTCTAGTGTGCTTTTGGAGATGGTGTAGCAAGGAGCGGCTAACATAGCACCAAATGTATACTTTGTACTTTAAATTGTAAACTAGTGTAGCATGTATAACTGTTTTCTAATTCAAGCTGAATTTCTATCTAATCTTCTTTTTGTCCCCTCTAGCGCCTGAATACTTGCAAGTTAGTGACATCTCTTTTCTTATCGTCCGTTTTCCTTTTTTCTTTTTTCTGTTTGAACCAGTCACTCAAAAGTTTACAATGCATCTGTCGCGTTTAAGTTGTTCAAAGTTTTGCGAAAGACAATTCTTGTGTGATGATTAGATATTAAGCGGATACTCTAGAACGAACCTTTTATCTTATTCCAATATTTTTCTCCCAGTGTTTGGTAACTAAGTAATTCCCCCGATAATGCATTCAATCGTACAAAATGGCTTCTAATTTCAAGTCCGGTTTTGTGTAGTCGAAATTTGATTAATTTTTATGATCCGTTAAATAACTTAATACGTGAAGTGATCTATATTTAACAACTTACAATAGAATGTCAAACAACTTTCCAATCAATAAGACCCATATGATGTCTAGATTTTTCTTTTCAGTTTTTTAGTTATGTTGTCTTCAATAACATTTGCATCCATTTATATATAAACACTTCTATTTACAAATTTAAGAGTCTTTGTAATTGATTTTGATATAAATTATATTTATGTAAAATATATTATTTATTTATAATAAAAAATATACATCATTTATTTATAATAAAACATATATATTATTTATTTATAAAAAACATAAGTATTTTTAAGAGTAAAAGAGTTTCATAATTTCTTTTTAGTGTTATTAAAAGCTGATAAAATGCAATTGTATACTTCCGGCCATATAGCGACGCGGTCAATTCGAGAAAAGAAATTGACAGACTTGAAAATACTTCTTAAAATAAACAAATGAAATTTCAGCATAAATGGCGTTCTAACTTTATAAAGGCCTAGAATCAGTACCACTTTCATCTGGAAGTAAATTGAGCTATCAATTTTTTTGCCAACTGGAGATGAATATTGCAGCCTTTCCTCTTCTTTCACTCACGCAGTCACGCCATGGCTGTGAGAGACGGAGACAGTAACAAACTTCTTAAATCGATTTTTCCAATTTCCGTGCCTTAAAAAAGAAAATATTGGTTTCATTCTCCTTATCTTCTCCCGCTCTCTCGAATCTTCTCTCCCGCACTCTTTAGAATACATCCTGAAAATTCTTCCGATTTTCATAAATTCGAACGCACTAGGCTACTAGCCGTTGTGCGATCCTCTGAATCCATCGCATTAATTAAATCTCAATCGACCGTTGTAGCCTCTGCCCTGTTATAAGTTCGTCTCCCTCAATCTTTCCAACCTCTATGCGAACCCAATTCTCCTCTCCTCATTCCTCACAATCCAAGTTCAATTCAGAACCTACATCATTCACTTGCTCATTCCCATTACTCTAGAGAACGAGATTGAGATACAGAGAGAAGCGTTCTACTGGTGTTGACCCCCCCCCCCCCAAAAAAAAAAAAAAAAAAAAAAAAACTCCACCTCCACCAAAAGAAACCCACTCCACGCTCTAAACGATGCTCCGGTTCATCTCTCGTCGTGCTTTGCTCCATCGAAGGAGACCACCTGTCCGTAGCCTTGTTAGAGAACTTACAGTGTGCAGGTGCTCTTATTTCAATCTTTCGCTTCTGGCCAATTTAGAATCATTTTCAATACTTCAAAAATCCGAATATCAGTGCTTTGTGAATTGTTTGCAAATCATAAAACCATACAATTTGAAAGAAACACGTCCTTTGTAAGGGTTCATAAAAATAGTTCATCTCTGCTTTTTTTTGTTTTGAGAAATTCATTATTGATTTATTAATCTTTCTTTAGGGTATATATCGAGCATATATGCATCCTGATTAGAAACAAGGAGGGAAGTGAATTTTGATCCATGGCGGTAGTCAGATCAAGTTCTGGTTCCTCATAGAACAACACAGATGAAGTTTTCTTTATACTTCTCTCAATCCAACACAGATGAGGTTAAGTTTTCTTTAACACTTATCAATCCACCCTAATTCTCATATCGTGAACTGATGTCAGGTTAATTTTAAACTATCATTAGCGATCATTTTAAAATAATTATTCTCATATTGTGCTTGATTAAAATAATTATTTTGCATATTAAAAAAACTGCTTAATTTGTTCTCTTTTGGATAATCGTTAAGTTCTCATATTGTGCTTGATTAAAATAAATTGACTTAGCATCCCTATTTCATTATTTTCGTGCATAAATTTGTGTTGACCAGTATTCTACATAGATAAAAATAGGTATCAAGAAATAAAGGGCAATGTGTATCCCAAATTTCAGAAATATATCTAATTTGTCCAATTCTGATCCGCCTCTTGCGTAATTAAGAATTAAATATTTTTGCCAAGGTACTTGTGTCCTGAAATCTTATATCATAAAAAACAGAATCAATTCAAAAGACAATGCATTCTTCTTGATTATTTACCTTCAACTTCTAATTATATATCTAATTTGTCCTCAACTGTGAGTCATAAAATGAATGTATTTCCTGAATTTATGTAGCATTTAGGTGTTTTAAATCATTTCTGTATTGAAGTAGAACTTAAGAAAGTTTTACATGAATATAAAAAGGATGATTAAAGAATATAGTTGTTAAGTTGATGAAATATATTCTTCAGATCAAGTATGCTCTAATTAATTCTCTTCTTGATAAAAGTGCCTTATGATATACTATTCATAATCCACATGCTACAACTGTATAAAAATACTTTTTTTTAATATTATAAAATAAGTCATTTTGAATCTCGGTCTTATATGAATATCAACTTCCATTGTTTTATACAACAAGTCTTATATGAGCTCAGCTTAGTGGTTTGTGTATTCCACTAATTGGGAACTGTAAATTTTTGCAATATGACAAGACTTTTTGATAACTCTAACTTTAAATATTCCACAATTTTATACAACAAGCCTTGACTACCATTCAATTTTAAACAATTGAATAAATTGACAAATACATCATTTTTTTTTCTCAAGAAATTTTGAGGAATAAAAAAAATGAAGTTAGTTTGAAGGGTTAAAACAGATAAAACGTTTTTTTTAGATAACGAGCTGATGAAAACGCTTCATTACATAACGAGCTGATGTAGTCCGACACATATGATGATGTCGGGAGGGGGCAGCGAGGCGCCCCGGGTTCCCGGCCTCGCGGGACGGGGTCGGGAGGGGGCAGCGAGGCGCCCCGGGTTCCCGGCCTCACGGGGCGGGACGGGGTCAGGAGGGGGGCAGCGAGGCACCCCGGGTTACCTCGCGGGGCGGGGCGGGGTCGGGAGGGGGCAGCGAGGCGCCCCCGGGTCCCGGCCTTGCGGGGCGGGGCGGGGTCGGGAGGGGGCAGCGAGGCGCCCTCGGGTCCCGGCCTCGCGGGGCGGGGTCGGGAGGGGGCAGCGAGGCGCCCCCGGGTCCCGGCCTCGCGGGGCGGGGTCGGGAGGGGGCAGCGAGGCGCCCCCGGGTCCCGGCCCCGCGGGGCGGGGTCGGGAGGGGGCAGCGAGGCGCCTCGAGTCCCAGACTCGGGGGGGATCGGGGCTGGGAGGGGGCAGCGAGGCACCCTCGGGTCCCGGCCTCGCGGGGCGGGGTCGGGAGGGGGCGCTGCGGGGCGGGGTCGGGAGGAGGGGGGCAGCGAGGCCCTCCGGGTTCCCGGGTTCCCGGCCTCACGAGGCGAGGTGCCTTGCGCCTCGGGTTCCCGGGCGGTGGGGGGCAGCGAGGCGCCTCGGGTGGGGGGTAGGACCCCGGATCCCGGCCTCGCGGGGCGAGGTCGGAGGGTCGGGAGGGGGCAGCGACCCGGATCCCTGGCTTCTGGCTTCGCGGGGCGGGGGGGATCGGGGCTGGGATCTGAGGGGGCAGCGAGGCGCCCCCGGGTCCCGGCCTCGCGGGGCGGGGTCGGGAGGGGGCAGCGAGGCGAGGCGGATCCCTGGCTTCGCGGGGCGGGGGGGGATCGGGGCTGGGTGGGGGCGTGGGGGCGCCTCGCTGCCCCCTCCCGACCCCGCGGGGCGGGGTCGGGAGGGGGCAGCGAGGCGCCTCGGGCTCGCTGTCTCGGGTTCCCGGCCTCGTGAGGGCGGGGCGCCACGAGGCCGGGGCGCGGTGGCGCGGTGGGGAGGGGGTAGGGGGTAGGATCGGGGCAGGGAGGGGGCAGCGAGACATCCCGGGCGGGGCGAGGTCGGGGGGTCGGGAGGGGGCAGCGACTAGGATCCCTGGCTTCGCGGGGCGGGGTCGGGAGGGGGCAGCGAGGCGCCTCGGGTTCCCGGCCTCGTGGGGGCTCGCTGTCTCGGGTTCCCGGCCTCGTGGGGGCGGGGCGCGGTGGGGAGGGGGGGGTAGCGAGGCGCCTCGGGTGGGGGTAGGATCGGGGCTGGAAGGGGGCAGGGAGGGGGCAGTGAGACATCCCGGGCGGGGCGAGGTCGGGGGGTCGGGAGGGGGCAGCGACTAGGATCCCTGGCTTCGCGGGGCGGGGTCGGGAGGGGGCAGCGAGACGCCTCCGGGTCCGGCCTCGCGGGGCGGGGCAGGGAGGAGGCAGCGAGGCGCCTCGGGTCCCAACCTCGCGGGGGCGCGGTGGGGAGGGGGGTTCGGGTCCCGGTCCGGCCTTGCGGTGCGGGGTCGGGAGCCCCCTGGTCCTGGCCTTGCGGGGTGGGGTCGGGAAGGGGTAGCGAGGCGCCCCGGGTTCCTGGGCTTGCGGGGTCGGGTCGGGAGGGGGCAGCGAGGCGCGGGTCCCGGCTTCGCGGGGCGGGTAGGGAGGGGGCAGCGAAGCGCCTCGGGTCCCAGCCTCGGGTAGGGAGGGGGCAGCGAAGCGCGATGGGAGGGGGCTGCTGCGAGGCGCCCCGGGTTCCCGGCCTCGGGTGGGGGGTGGGATCGGGGCTGGGAGGGGGCAGCGCTCGGGTCCCGGCCTCGCGGGGCGGGGTCGGGAGGGGGCAACGAGGCGTCTCGGGTCCCAACCTCGCGGGGGCGCGGTGGGGAGGGGGGCAGCGAGGCGGCGCCCCGTGTTCCCGGCCTCACCGGGCGGGGTCGGGAGGAGGGCAGCGAGGCGCCCCCGGGTCTCGGTGGGGTGGGTGTCGGGAAGGCTCGAGTCCCGGCCTCGCGCGGTCGGGTCCCCTCCGGGTGTGGGGTCGGGGTCGGGAGGGGACAGCGTCCCGACCACATCGTGGGGGTGGGATCGGGGGAGAGGGTCGGGTCCCTGCCTCGTGGGGCGGGAAGGGGGGGCAGCGAGGCGCCCAGGGGACCCTGGGTCCCGGCCTTGCGTGGTCGGAGTGGGCAGCAAGGCGCCCAGGGTCCCGGCCTTGCTGGGTCGGGGGGTAGCGAGCCGCCCCGGGTCCCGGCCTTCTGGGGGGGGTAGGGTCGGGAGGGGCAGCTAGGTGCCCCAGATACCGGCCTCGCGGGGTCGAGATCGGGGTTGGGAGCAGCGAGGCGCCCCCGGGTCTCGGCTTCGCGGGGGCGGGGTCGCGGATCCCAGCCTCACGGGGGGCGGGGTTCAGGAGGGGCAGCGAGGTCTCCCCGGGTCCCGACCTCACGGGGGCGGGGGCGCGAGGCCGGCGGGTGGCCTCACGGGGGCTAGGTTGGGAGGGCAGCGAGGCGCCCCGGGTCCCGGCCTCACGGCGGGCGGGGGCGGGAAGGCTTGAGTCCCGACCTTGCGAGTTCAGGTCGCTGCCCCTACGCTCCCGACCTCGCGGGGTGGTGTCGGGAGGGGCAGCGAGGCATCCCACCGCGAGGAGGGGGCAGCGTGGCTCCCCGGGTCCCGGCCTCGTTAGGGTGGGGTCGGGGGGGCGAGGCACCTCGGATTTCAGCCTCGCGGGGTCGGGAGGGGCGGGGTCGGGAGGGAGCAGCGTGGCGCCCCGGGTCCCGGCCTCGCGAGGGCGGGGTCGGGGGTCGGGACGTAGCAAGGCTTCTCGGGTCCCGGCCTCGCGAGGGCATGGTCAGGAGGGGGCCTCGGATCCCGCGAGGCGGGGATGAGGTCGAGAGGGGCAACGCCCCCAGATCCCGGCCTCACGCGAGGGCGAGAGCGGGGTCGGGAGGGGGCACGACAGCGAGGCAGCGTACCCTGTGTCTCCACCTCGTGTGGGGCGGGGGGCGGGAGCGTGTCTTGTGTCTCAACCTCGCGGGTGCAGGGGAGGGGTAGCGAGGTGCCCAGGTCCCAACCTCGTAGGGGGTAAGGTCGAGAGGTTGTAGTGAGACGCCCCGGGTCCGGCCTCGCGGGGGGCGGGATGTCGGGAGGGGTCGAGGCATCACGGGGGGGGCGAGAGGGGTTTCGGCCTCGTAGGGGCAGGGTTGGGAATGTGCAGGGGGTTTCGGCCTCGTAGGGGCAGGGTTGGGAATGGGCAGTGAGACGCGAGGTCGGCACCCCAAGTCCCTTCCTTAATGGGGGTCGGGGTCGGGCGAGGGTGGTAGCAAGGTCCCTGGATCCCTGCCTCGTATGGGGCATACGAGGCCGGGAAAGGGCTCCGGACCCCGGCCTCACGGGCATATCGACCGCCAGGGATGGGCAACCTCGTATGGGCAAGCACAAAATGCATAATCCATACTTATTCACATTTTATGCAAGTTTCTAATGGGAACCCCGCTGACGCGTTATAAAAACACTTTTCACAAAATACATACCTCGAAATTTACTTTCCAAAAGAGGAATTAAATAAAAACAAAAAACAAAGAATATATAGAATGAGAATTACTAGAGGTATGAGTGGAGGCATCATCGAAGGCATTTTCCTTTCCAGGGAAAAGTTTATGGGCTAACGAAGCCCTTGTGCCGATCCTTGGTGGCTCTTAAGTAATTTTCCTTGTTGTTAAAGAGATTTTACAGACATTCAGTTTGATTGACCGCCAGATCCTTTGTGAAGAATGGAGAGGTCTACTGAAATAGATCTGTTTCAGAATGTTCGTTAAGCATTTCTTTCAGAGTTCCAGTTTTGTACTCAGAGTAATTGGAATTGAAGGAATTATTTCCTATTTTGTTTTGGTCATGGTGGGTTTGATGTATGAAGCCAGGTGCCAACTCGAGAGTCGCATTAGCGGGTGGGAATAAGAAATACTACGCCGCAGCTCTATGAAAATTTCCTTAGTGTTTACATATATAAGTTCCAGTTAGTTTGTCGTTACAAAAAGAGAGTACAATATGATTTAAATATTTTTTCTTTCTTATTCATAAAAAAGATGGTTGACTTTATTTTTTTTGTACGTATGTCAAATATTTAAATAGTTGTTTGATGTTTTGTGTTAAAAAGTTTCAGGTTAGTTTATTTTGACTGGGATGACTAGCATGACTGCATGATATTAATATATAGTTACTCATCGGATCTGAGAAGTCGAGTTCGCATGATATTGATATTTATCAACCGGATACCCAACTTCTTAAATCAATGACTCAGATTTGGGGGTGATTAGGATCCTATTTTTCTTAAATTCCACAGTGTCGAATTTAACCAATGACTCATATTATTACATCCGCTCAATTTTTCATTTAGCTTGTTGGGTCCAGATTATCAATCTCAGAATCTGTTCTTTTCTTGCCCTTTTTCTTCTCTTCTCGATTTGATGTTGTCCGAGTTTTTAAAAAATGAAAAGTTTTAATCGTTTTAATAGTTTTGGCAGACTCTGGCGTTATGTTTTGAGAAAAAAACGGATTTAACGGGTTTCTGTGATTTAACCATTTTATCTCACGTTAAACCGTTAAAACCGTTATTTTTTTTTTAAAAACACATTTAACGACGGAGTCTAAAACTTTATTTTATTTTTATTTTTTGAGTGTAAATTAAGGCCCTAATAAAAATAGAAAGCAAATATATCATGTAATAGTTTAATATAATTTAAGTTTTTTAACTTTTAAGTATTTACTTAATATTATAATTATTAAGTACTAATGATATGATAATATATTTCTTAGCCTTTTAAATATCAATTAATAGGTAAAAAATAATTGATCATTTTTAATTTAATGACCATATAAAATCATTAAAACCGTTAACTGTTAATTGGTCACTTCAGAGCCGTTAAACGTTTTAAATTGATGTGTGTTAGAAGATGGGATCAATTTTCATTTCTACTACGTCAATTTCAAACACAACAGATTAATCCAAAGATGGTCTTTTCTTTTAATTTTTCTTAAATTATCATGTATATTAAATTTCAGCTTTTGGTTCTGACATTTATATATTTGTTATCAAAATGAAATTTCGTGGAAATATCATGGATAGAGGTGGCAGAACCCGACCCGACCCGACAAACCCGCCCGACCCGTCCGGACCCGAACCCGACCTGACCTGATTTTTTAAGAAAGTCAAACTGACCCGACCCGACCCGAACCCGATCCGACCCGACCCGACCCGAGATCAAATGACCTTCAATCGAATCGAAATCTATCAACGATCTGAAAAAACACAACATATAAATTGACCCGACCCGACCCGACCCGATTTCTTCCAGAAAGTCAAACTGACCCGACCCGCCCGATCCGAACCCGAACCCGACCCGACCCGCCCGATTGCCACCTCTAATCATGGACATGAACTTTGTCTGTCCTCATGTTGATTGAATGGGAGTTATGAGACTAACTCACAATCTCATATTCATACCTCTATCAGCGACCTCATCCTTGGTTTACTAGTATTATCGGTTTGTCCCGCTGATGATTTGAAGGAAGTGTTCATTATTGTGCTTGCTGTCAATAATGGAGAACATTAAATGCACAACCCCTAATATTTTAGGGATAAAGAAGTGAACCGTACAAGAGGAATGTTGGAGTTAAAAGAGATGAAGCGGAAGTTAATCCAAGTCATAGGTTAAATTGAACGGTGGGATTGAAGAAAAACAAATACGGATCCAACATGAACCCAAATTAAAGACTTAAAAGCAGCTTGCAGTTGTAGCTGGGCTTGCAACGGTATTTTGTTTTTATTCAGTTCAATTATTTTTTTGGAGTCAAATAATTGGTTGGATTCCTCCAATTGTACGGTTTCATTGGAGAGTCCCTGCACCCTTTAAATTTTGGCACGTGGCTAAACTCTAATTGAGCGATTAATTTGAGAAAGTAGAAGAGAGTAGAAAGGAAAAGCTTCCATCTGTCAAAATCAACATCTATCTGTACGACACTCGAGATGTCGCAAAATGGTATCCTTTGGGAGATCCTACAGAGCTGTTATTCTGAACCGTCTCATCACCGATAAACAATTCTGATTTAACATTAGTAAACAATTTTACACATTAAAATTTATAATTAGCTTCTTCACAGCTCTCCGCAGAGGTGATGCACTATAATTTGTGCGGCAAATTTACAAACTCAGCAAAGTGATTACAGAACCTTTTTTTGTTTTTCCAATACACTTCTTTTTCTAATTTAATCAACATAAATCACTCAATTTTTTAAGATTTTTTATTGAGAAATTTCTCAATTCTTCATATTTAGTAATTATGTCATATTTTAAAATGCATTTATTCAAAATAATAAAGTTATAAAAGTTTGCCACCCAAATATATGTAAAGTTTGTTTTTAAGGAAAAAAGAGAGACTAATTATGTTCTATATTTTCTTTAAATAAAGATAATATATAAAAAATGTTTTATAAGTGTACGGAAGAGTACAAATATGTTATAAATGTCTTAATCAAATTTTATGTCCGGTTATGACGCTGCTTTTCTATTTAAAAGTCGTTAATCCATGAGGCTAAAAACAATTATTTTGTTAATACATAATATTATAAATACCTTCAATGGTTAAAAGAGATCAGTAGCGGTAAAAGTTTCTCTCCACAATATCGCCTTTTCAGGAGTAAAGATATCGTGAGTTTAATCTCACGGAGGTCTTCTGTGAGCTTAACTTAAAAATGATATCAAATCATCTCTAAATTTTAATTTATGAATCTCATAAAATTATTTATATTAAAATCTTGTGGGATGTAAAAATTTGGAATGTTTTGAGTTTTTTAAGTCTTCATTTTTTATTTTTTAAAATGATGTTCGAGTATTGAATATATTATTATTATTTTTAGAGTTGATTTTCAAAAATTAAAAACCATGACTTAAAAAACTCAAAACACTCTAAATTTTTGCATCCCATAAGATTTTCATATAAAAAATTTAATGAACATAATAAATTAAAATTTAGAGACGATTTAATATGATTTTTGAGTTAAACTCACGTGTCATTACTCCCTTTTCAGTATCTACACTTGCAAAAGTAAAAGTTAGCCACGTGTAAACATTTGAAGGGCCCAGGAACTACAATGAATCCGTATATTTGAAGAGGAGCGGAACCGCAATATCACAGAGTGCATATCAACTTCGAAATTTTCAAGCCAACCAAAATGTCTTATAGTCACGCCGGTGAAGTACTGACGATGGTGACACTGAAATCTAACGGGCTAACCAAAATGTTTTTGGCAAATTGAGGCCTGGTACAACATTTTTTATAACAGTAGATGTAGTCATTTACGGATTTCAAATTTTATCCAGCAGTTTCCTTTGCAAACACTTTGTAGACTTGCATTGTTTGCAACAAGCCGACATAGCTTCAATTGGCGGGGCCTAGTTCTAATCGAGGCCGAACTGAGCACAGTGACTTAGGGGTGTAAATGGATCGGGTCGAATCAGATTCGGGTCAGATTATATTATTTGATTATTATTTTTTAATCTAATCCGATTATATTTGGATCAAAAATTTTGATCTATATCTGATCCGATCGGGTTACGGGTTGACCCGATCTATGTAAAATAATTAAATATTTATTAAATATTTTTATATTATTTTAAATAATTAAATATTAATTATTTATAATTTATAATTAATGTATATTTATGCTTTAATTAGTACTAAATCATAAAATTACTTTAAAAAACATAATTAATCGGGTCAAGTCGGTTTGACCCGAATCTAACCCGACCTGATTCGAATAAAAAAATCTAGATTCAAATCTAATCCATTTATCTTTGAATCATATCAGGTCGGATGGGGTTCATGTCGGATCAGATTAACTCGTCGGGTCGAATTAATAATTGACACTAACTTTACCCCTCTTAAACTTCAAAATTAAAAAATTAATGAAATAATGTTAATACTTAGGTCTGTCTATAGATCATGTCTCTTCTTCTCGCATATCCTTGATATTTTTTAAGGTCGGATCTAAACTTTGTGCTGGGAAGAGGGGATAAGAATTGAATTTTCTTTCGGGAAGGGACAAATAAATATATTTTTTAATTTTTTTTCCTAAAAATATATACAATTATAAGGGCATTCGGACAAAAAAAATTCAGGCAGAGGCAGCCGGCTCACTTAGATCCGCCTTTGGTACTTTTAATCCATTTCTAACCAGCGATACCTTCCCAATGTTAATCCATCTCCAAAGTTCAAACCTAGGTCTTTTTTTTTAATCTCTAATAAACCTTGAGTTTAAAATTTGGGGTCCAGCCACAATCGCCTAGGAAAGGAAAAAACATATATCTGCCCAGTTTGATAATATTTATACTATATATGCTTGAATTATTTTATCGCTTGTTAATTTTCATCGTGTGATCATTAACATTTAATTTTTTTTAGTAAATTATAATTTTCATCGTGTGATCATTAACATTTAATTTTTTTTAGTAAATTATAATTTTCATCGTGTGATCATTAACATTTAATATTTTTTTAGTAAATTATTTCGTGTGTGACAATATGGTTCAATATTTGTCATTTACTTTACCTCTGGTGGCAGTTTTTACACCTTTAGCGTTGATTAAACTCAGAAGATACCAATGTAATTTCTATTAAATTAATGAATCCCCACTGCATTTTTTTAGGAATTCTTTTTTGTGTAATTTAGTGCTTGTATAATATTGTCGCATAATCATGTATTCATAACTATAATATTATCGCAAAAGACAACACTATATGTGTGGGACTATATGTGTGGGAGGTCGTGGGTTCGAAACCCAGATGGAGTCTTTTATGAACAATTATGAAATTTAAGAGTTTGACTTTCATGTTAAAAAAATATTCTGTAACTTTCATGTTCAAAAAAAATTATTTGGTTAAATAAAAACTTCTGAGGTGTGGTTGTAGGACGGTTTTTAATTATTGAAATTGTTTTTTTGGTATTGTATCAATATAAGATCGATATGATGTGATATGAATATGGAACTTTTTGACAGTATTAATGATTAAAAGAAGATATGTTTTAGATTTAAAGCTCACAAGTTTCTGAAGCTTTGGATTTCATATGCTGCGGTCCGGTCCCTCTAGAATTTAGTTGAAGCTCCGTAATCAAAATCTCTCCTTTTAACAGTTAACATACAAAATTATAAAATAAGAATAAGTATTTTATTCACTTGTACTACTAAAACCATGGAGAATGCTGTAATGTAAATGACATATCATACATGTGAAAAGTGATGATGTCATGTCATGCACATAAAAAAATATATTAGAACAAACTACAAAGGCATATGCTGCCTGATCCGCTAACCTGTCTCTCCAGCACAGCCTCCGTCATGCTCTGCCCTTCCCATGTGATTATTGAAACAAACCAGTACTTGGTCGAAAATAGTTTAGACTTTTTTTTTTAATTTGAAATTCATTCCCGTTAAGTTTTTCTAGGGGTATGTAATATTGAACATTGAAAATTTCTTAGTAATACGTCTAAGGGCTTTTCCTCAAAAAAAAAATTTGGGGCATGCATCTTGCGGTTCGCGCATAATGTGTTGTATCATTTATTTGATGATAATGATAATAAAAGAAATACATGCGGATCTAGGCACATCAAATTGGGTGCAATGTGAAGCCTTTCAATTTCTAATTAAAAATAGATATATAGTATTTTTTATAATATATAATTTTTTCTAAACAAAAATAATATACGGCCTCCGTAAATATTTAAGTTATTTTATTGTGACAGTCATAATTATAATTTAATACTTTTGATAAGATTACTATAATAATTAACTTTTAATATTAGTTAAGATCCTTATTAAAAGTAGTTTTAGGCACTGATACTGTCAATTAAAACAATTGAAAGTCAAGTAAAGTTGTTAATATGTTCACTGAAATCTGAACATGACGTGTATACAATTTGTTCCAATTTAATAATTGTTAAATATAAGGATTCGTAAAAATCAACGAGCTATTTTTATCAACACTCAATTGATAACTAAATAACTCTAAATTTTACCAAAATTTATACACTGACTCATCTAGACTGTAATTGTAAACTTTTTATTTTAAAAAACTGTTCATATGCAGGCAGTGATAACCTTCAAATTAATGGGAACGGAGATGTTCAAAGTCATTTAAATCAATTTGGGTTCAGAGTCTCTCTCAGTTATTGATTTTATGTCTAATTTGTAACAATTATCATATAAAATCAGAAAAAAATTAAAAATATAAATCTCAATATAAAATTAATAATTGAGAGATTTTAAACTCAAAAATTAATTCAAAAATGTTTCAACCTCCCGCTTCCGCAAATTATTATACTCCTCCACAGTAAACACTTTATTTATTGGTATGAAGTATGAAGATAGCTGCAGCCAAAAATTCGGGTGGGGCCAGTGCCGACGTGCCACTTCATCATATTCATATAGCATTATAGCGCGACTATTGTTGTCAAATTCAGTCCTCGTGATTCCTCCTCGGATGCATTTCTGGCATCATTGATTTCACATCGTTTCTCACTTGCGACTTGAAAGTTGAAGAATGAAGCCTTAATTTCAGCAAGCTTTCTATGTAGCTTTTAACGATGTTGTAGTTTACAATTTTCCGGCCCCTAATTTGGGAAGAGGAAAAAGACCACAGCTTCGAATAATACTTTATTAAATTAACATGGGAAAAATGTCAAGGGATCAATTATTTATCTAAATCTATTATTAGAATTATTATTCACAAATCAATAATAACTTTATATGCAACTTATTTTATACATTATTTTTGTCATCAAACTTAAATATGATAATAATTTTTTTTAAATGAAATAATAAAAATATTACATAAAAATAAGCTGTAATTTAGCATTTCCCACTGATAATTTTTTTTTGTGGGGGGGGGGGGGGAGACCACCAGATACATACTTGATTAAATTAATATAAAATTACGATGGGAAGCTAATCGTAATTATACGAGTGTTTCCTGGCCAGATAGAATTTAATATTTGGCTTATTTCTTACAAGAAATTCGGATTGTTTATCAAAAATATTTGGATTTATTTTTGTTTATTAAATAACACTGAGTGGGGTTATGGTTAGATAATCCTCAAGCATGTTTAATACGTGAGCACGTGCACGGATACATATCCGTGTCTATATGTATTATCACATGACATATTAATGTGTAAGATGTGTAGTGTTCTTAAATATGTGTATTCACCGTCTGAATAATTTTAACACAGTTAAATACAGACATGAAACACAAACACATATGTAGTACGTATGAAGACATGCTTAGCACTTCATGATTTTTCAATTTTTTTTAATTTTATCATATTTTTCTAATTATTTTGAGCTTTTTATAATTTTTTAAAATATTTTTTGAATTTATATGTGCTATAGAAGTATCTATACAGACAAACACAAGTAAACATAAATAATCTTACACGAAGTGTTAAATATGTCATATATTTTAAATGTATGTTTGGGTATTTAAAATTTTAAAACATTAAAGCACAAAATTTTGTAATATTAAAATACACCTAAATGTATAAATAATGTATAAATATGTGTTGACATGATATGTAGCGTGTTGAACACGTTATGTGGTGACATACACAACACACGGATTTGTCAATTCACCAGTTAGGATAGCATATTTGATATTTGGCGGAGCTGATGAATCTGCTATACCAATTGAGGCAAACAATAGTACAATACATTATTAATATGATATTAGAAATTAAAAAACTTGTTGAAGTATCAAGTATGAGATCTCAAGTGCAAAGAAGCGACATCCTCTTCTCCCGACAAAGCATCTCCTAAAACCTAATTTTCATGGAGGTACTTGCGAATTGATTTCCTTCGTTACTGAATTTCTCGCAATCGGAATAAGATTTTGGTCTTTGGTTTGTTGATAGAATTAGATTTTGGTTCTCTTTGTCTGTGAGCTTCCACAATTATTATAGAGAGGCTAATTTACAATTCATTGGCGTACAATTATCATGCATAGATGTTTCCTTTTTGTAAATTTATAAAGAATGTTAATAATCGCCTAAGCCAAATGAATAGACGCCAGAAAATTTAAATCCACCAAGTTGTGGTTTTCAATTAAGTTGTGATGGTTTCATTTTCCCATGGGAGGCTAAAAATGATTATATTGTTTCGCCTACTTTTGAAAAAAAATGTTCCCTTGAGCTTGAATATTATTTAATTCTGGTTGGTTTGTGATGATTAGATATGAAAATAAAATAAATTAATTTACAACAACACCGAACATAGTACGAATAATAGATGCTTGTGCAGTCCCGCTAATACAATTCTTGTTCCCTTGTAATTGCACAAAACCTCTATCCAAAACAAGATCCACCACCACCAAGACCAAAATCACAATAAAAGATGGGGAGAAGTTTTTTTCCCCAATCACAAGCATTAAAATACAAAATTGATAAGCAACCATATATGCCAAACAGTTTCGTTCTTCTGCAAAAAAAAAAAAAAAAAAAAAAAAAAAAAAAAAACTCGCTTTCATTTTAATATCATAGCAACATGAAGCAAGAACCATTTCCAGGGCACCATGAATGTTGTGTTGGTCGCATACACTAAATATGCCCCTGTTATATGAAACAGATGATTTAGCTCTGAGGCGCGCTGCCTATGCTCGACTGATTCATCCATGTGCATCTGCTCGGTCCTACACTTTTCGCTGCAGAATGCTTCATCCCCTCTGTAAACAAGAAAATGAAGCATGCCTAGCTCAACTGGGCAATTAATATTTTGTTTGAAGCGTTGTCTAGTAGAAGGATAACTAACTTTATCTCCTAGTTATGGGCCTGAGTGGATACTGGTGGAAAATGATCCTTAAATCTATTAGTAAATAGGGGCAAACAAAGTGCACTTTTACTTTTTTTAACATATTAAATAAGATTATATGATTGAACTTAAAAAGTCTTGGGAAAAGAAAAGGTCTGTTTGTTGTTCACGGTATAATAATTATATTTTCAGGGAATAAAAAAGAAAAAAAACAGAAATTATTGTTTTACTTCTAAAACTTGGGAGTACTGAAGTTCAGGATCCAGTCTCAACTTCTTTTATGCCCTTTCAAAACTGTAAATTCTTTAGTAATCTCAGCCAAGACCAAATTTATCATCTAAGTATATAATACTTACAAATTATTTTATGATTTTTCCTTTTTCTTTTGGCGGTTTTGACTGGTCACTCAAAAGTTTACAATACATCTATCGCGTTTAAGCTGTTTAAGCAGAAGATGATTACCCGAGAACAGCCCTTCCAGTTTTTATTATTAATAATTATTGTTAAATTAATATTATTAAAAATAAGAGTGAGAACTGTAAAATTTCAAATATACGAATGGCAGCGCACCACTGTCAGTGGCGCGGACGAAACGCGCCACTGCCGGTGGCGCGTTTCATTATTTTTATGAAACGCGCCACTGTCAGTGGCGCGTTTCGTCCAAACTCCGCGCAAAGCCTCCATCTCACTTGCGCGTTTTGTATATATAAGAAGTAGTGGCGCGTTTCGTAAAAATAATGAAACGTGCCACTGGCAGTGGCGCATTTCAAACGCGCAGTGAATGCGCCACTGCCAGTGGCGCGCTGCCATTTATATATTTAAAAATTTACGTTTCTCACTCTTATTTTTAATAATATTAATTTAATAAAACTTATTATTACTAAAAACTGCAACCCTTCTTTTATCTTATTTCAATATTTTTCTCCCAGTGTTTGGTAACCAAGTAATTCCCCACATACAAACTACGTTTCTTATTATTTTCGTTAAATAACTTCTATGATTTTCGAGTACTGTTTTGTATAGTTGAAATTTGATCAAATTTTATGATTCGTTAAATAACGTAATACTTGCAGCAACTTCTATTTAACAATTCACCATAATAGAATGTCAAACAAAATTTTGAATTTAAACAAATTTTAGTACACATCCAATCAATAAGACCGATATGATGTCTATAAGATTTTTCTTTTCATTTTTTTTTGTTATATATGTTCTATTTACAACAAATTTAAAAGTCTTTATATTTAACTACTTTCGGCCATACAGAGACAAGGATCAATTTCGATAAAGAAAGTCAGGGCGGATGCATGATTTTGATCAGGGGGTCAATAATCGGATTCAGTAGCTTATCGGATTTAAATCCATTAACTAATCGGGTACTAAATAAAAATATTAAAATAATATCTTTATATATTAAAAATAATAAAATTAAAAGTTAAAATAATAAATAATCATAGTAATAAAGAAAATTTTCTTCTAGAAGACTTTATATTTTAAAAATTTTACATAATTTTTTCATTATCCGTGATATTAAATATTTTTTCTCAATGAAAAATAATCAGATAATTCAGGAGGGTCAGAAATTTAATCCAGAAAGGTCAGATTAACAAAATATTAACCTAAAAACACTATTTTTCAAAATTCAAGGGGGTCGTTATGTCCGCCCCGAAGAAAGTGATAAGACTTGAAATTACTTATTAAATAAACAAATAAAATTTCAACATAAATGACGTTCTAACTTTATAAAGGCCTAGATTCAGTAATAAGTACAACTTTCATCTGGAAGTAAATTGAGCTATCCTTTTTTCAAACTGGAGATGAATATTGCAGCCTTCCCTCTTTCATTCACGCAGTCACGCCATAGCTGTGAGAGACGGAGACAGTAACAACTTCCCAAATAGATTTTTCCAATTTTCATGCCTTAAAAAGAAAACATTGCTTTCATTCTTCTTATCTTCTCTCCCGCTCTCTCGAATCTTCTCTCCGGCACTCTCTAGAATACATCCCGAAAATTCTTCTAATTTTCTCCAAATTCAATTACCCATTTCCTAAATTCGAACTCACTACGCTACTAGCCGTTGTGCGATCCTCTGAATCTATCGCATTAATTACGCCTCAATCGACCGTTGTGTCTCTGCGCGAACCCAATTTTCCAGCAACTATGCGAACCCAATTTTCCTCTCCTCCAAGTTAGATTCATTCACTTGCTCATTCCCATGACTCTAGAGAGCGAAATTGAGATTCAATAATTGACACCTTAGTTCTAGTTGTGAGGAATCCATGAAATTTAATTCTATAGTAAAAGAGGGTACCGGCATATAGTTGACATGCAATGTACATTGTACAGTACATTCTGGCCTTACATTCAATATGTAGTCTCATATCTTCCAAAGAATCTGGATTAGCATACAGCCTACAGACCTCTAGCATCCTACTTTATCTGGCTAGATATTTAATTGGTCTGTATAATTCAATTGCATTAAATATCCTAATAATAGGTGCTAAATTAATATATCCAATATAGGTAATTAATATAACTGAGGTAAATTGAATGGGTCTTTTAAAAAATTGAATAGATAACATCTTTACTAAAAAAGTGACTAAAGTAACCGAGCAAACAATAAAACAGAGAAAAAAAATGATCCTTGGTACTTTTTTGTTTGCGAGAGCATTACTTTGGCCAAAAGTCAAGAAAGAAGAAAAATGGATCCCGCTTATGCGACACTCATCGATTTATTTTCTTCAAAGTAATGGTTTGACAAAAGGGGTGAAATTTGCTCAATCAACGCCAGAAGAGGATCCATACTTGATACTTCAACAAGTTTTCTAATTTCTAATATCATATTGGTATAGTAGATTCTTCAGCTCCGCCAAATATCAAATATGCTATCATGACTAGTGAACTGATAAATTTGTGTGTAGTGCATATCACGTACTAACACATAACGTATTCAATACGGTACATATTATGTCAACACATGTTTATACATTTAGGCATATTTTAATATTTCAAAATCTTATGCTTTGATGTCTCAAAATTTTAAATACCCGAACATACACATTTAAAATACGTGGCATATCTAACACCACGTACAAGATGTGTTCGTGTTTACTTATGTTTATCATGTATAGGCATTTCTGTAGCACATATAAATCCAAAAATATATATTAAAAAATTATAAAAAAACTCAAAATAATTAGAAAAATATGATAAAATTAGAAAAATCATGAAGTGCTATGCATATCTTTATACGTACTACATGCGCGTGTTTGTGTTTTATGTGTGTGTTAAACCGTGTTAAAATTGTTCAGACGGTGAACACACACGTTTAAGAACACTACACATCCGACATATGAATATGTCTTGTGCTAACACATGTAGACAGGGGCGGATGTAGCCTATACCAGGGGGGTCAACTGACCCCCCTGGATTTTAAAAAATAGTATTTTTAGGTTAAAGTTTTGTTAATCTGACCTCCTTTGGATTGTCTGATTATTTTTTATTAAGAAAAAAATATTTAATATCGTGGATAATGAAAGAATTATGTAAAAAAATTAAAATATGAATTTAAGTAGAGAAAAAAAAATTTATCGCTATGATTATTTATTATTTAGAGTTTTTATTATTTTTTAATATATAAAAGATATTATTTTTATATTTTTATTTAATATCCGATTAGTTAATGAATTTAAACCCGATAAACTATTGAATCCGATTATTGACCCCACTAATTAAAATCATACATCCGCCCCTACATTTAGATACGAATATGCATCCATACATGTGCTCACGTATCAAACACGCTTGTCAATTCTCTAACCATAACCCTGCTCAGTGTTATTTAATAAACAAAAATAAGCCAAATATTAAATTCTATCTGGGCAAGAAAAGCTCGTATAATTACGATTAGCTTCCCCTCATAATTTTATATTAATTTAATATATATCTGAGGTGTAGAAGATTAACAACCTGGGTTCCGGAACTCTTCTACAGTTTTCGCCTTCTCGTGTTATTTTCCCGCTGGGTCCCGAAATTTTTTTTTATCGGTGGGAAATGCTAAATTATAGATTATTTTATGTAATATTTTTATTATTTAATTTAAATAAATTATTATCACATTTAAGTTGGATGACAAAAATATTGCATAAAATAAGTTGCATATAATGTTATTATTGTGAATAATAACTCTAATAATAGATTTAGATAAATAATTGTATCTCTTGACATTTTTCCCATGTTAATTTAATCAAGTATTATTCGAAGCTGTGGTCTTTTTCCTTTTCCCAAATTATCGGCCGGAAAACGGTAAATTACAACATCGTTAAAAGCTGCATAGAAAGATTGCTGAAATTGAGGCTTCATTCTTCAACTTTAAAGTCGCAAGTGAGAAATGATGTGAAATCAATAATGTAAGAAATGATGTGAAATCACGAGGACTGAATTTGACAACAATAGTCGCGCACTCGCGCTATATGAATATGATGAAATGGCACGTCGGCACTGGCCCCACCCGAATTGTTGGCTGCAGCTATCTTCATACTTCATACCAATAAATAAAGTGTTTACTGTGAAGAAGGAATATAATATATAACATAGACAACGAATTAATTTGCGGCTGGGAGGTTCAAACTTTTTTAAATTAATTTTTGAGTTTAAATTTCTTTCGGTATTGATTTTGTATCGAAATTTATATTTTATTTTTTTCCTAATTTTATATGATGCTTGTTATGAATTTCGATACAAAAATCAATGACTGAACCCAAATTGATTAAAGAACTTTGAACCTTTCCGTTCCCATTAATTTGAAGGTTATCACTGCCTGCATATGAATAGTTTTAAAGTTTATAATTACAATCTAGATGAGTCGGTGTATAAATTTTGGTATAATTTAAGAGTTATTTAGTTATCAATTGAGTGTTGATAAAATTAGCTCGTTGATTTTTACGAATCATTAGATAAATATTTAATAATTTATTAAATTGGAACACTATTGTATACACGTCATGTTCAGATTACAGTGAACATATTAACAACTTTACTTGACTTTCAATTGTTTTCAGATTATAGTGCCTAAAAATACTTTTAATAAGGATCTTAATAAATATAGTAATCTTATCAAAAGTATTAAATTATAATTATGACTGTCACAATAAAATAACTTAAATATTTACGGAGGCCGTATATTATTTTTGTTTAGAAAAACATATATATTATACAAAAAATACTACATATCTATTTTTAATTCGAAAATGAAATGCTTCACATTGCACCCAATTTGATGTGCCTAGATTCGCATGTATTTCTTTTATTATCATTATCATCAAATAAATGACAAAACACATTATGCGCAAGCATGCTAGAAAACTTTTTTTTTAGGAAAAGCCCTTAGACATATTACTAAGAAATTTTCAATGTTCAATATTACACACCCTTAGACATATTACTAAAAAATTTAACCGGAATGAATTTCAAATAAAAAAATCTCTAAGGGTATATGCGCACTGAATTGAGAGAATTGTCGATCAAGTAATCACATGGGAAGGGCAGAGCATGACAGAGGTCGGAGGCTGTGCTGGAGAGAGGTCGGCGCATCAGGCAGCATATGCCTTTGTAGCTTGTTCTAATCTATTTTTTTATGTGCATGACATTACATTATCACTTATCACTTTGACATATGAATGTATGATATGTCATTTACTTTACAGCGTTCTTATTTTATAATTTTGTATGTTAACTGTTAAGAGGAGATATTTTGATCGAAATCATGCGAGTGTATGTTAAGAGGTCTGGACATATATTATATAATTAAAACATTGACTCTTGCATAAATTTCATATAAATCTTAATCATTCCCTATTCAATCAGATGTCATTAAATATGGTGTATTATATATTTCAACATTTTGTTATAAATATAAAGACTAACATCAAATTTGGTATTTCTTTTGTCGTGCATGACATAACAAATGTAGTATAATTTAAACAATGAACTTTAAAGTTATAAGTAAATTTTATAATAATCATCAACAATCTATTTCAATGGATTCCATCCTAAAAAATCTGGCTGTTGAAGCCAGTTACGGTGCTTCAACGAAATTCTAGAGGGGCCGGACGGCAGCATATGAAATCCAAAGCTTCAGAAACTTGTGAGCTTTAAATTTACAACATATCTCATTTTAATCATAATAATGTCAAAAAGTTCCATATTCATATCACATCATATCAATTTTAGATTGATACAACACTAAAAAAAATAATTGCAATAATTAAAAATCCGTCTCACAACCGCACCTCACAATAATAATTTTTATTTAACCAAATAAATATTTTTTTCTTGAACATGAAAGTTACACAATCTGAACATTATAATTATGAATACAGGAGTAAGCGATAATATTACACAAAAAGAATTCCTGAAAAAATTGCAGTGGGTTT
>CAXKVV010000344.1:0-30745 GCA_964058805.1 Schoenoplectus triqueter
TATCACTCATCGGTTTAAGTTATTCATCAAATAATATTACTATCTCTATGACCATTTGTGTTGAAGTTAGAATTTTTTCTCAATTTTATTTGTACACGAAATGTTACATAATTTAGGAGTACAATTTCTCTATTTTATTTCTTTTTTTAGATTGCCATCAATTATGAATTTTAATTTTCCTTAAACGCTAGATGTTAACTTTCCTCTCAATTTATATTTATTTTGCATTAATTATGTATTCATGATTTAATTTTACATTAATTACTAAATTATTTTTATTTTTATTTCCTTATTTTTCACATGAAGATATGAATTTTTATATTTTTGAAAGACATCATCGTAGCAACGCACGAGCAAGATACTAGTATATATATATATATTATATTATATTTAAATGTCAATTTATGTTACTTTGTAAATTCATTTTATTAAAATTTAGTGGGATATAATTTTTTATTTTAGTAATTTTTAACTATTTATTTAATTTTTTTAAGATGGATCTAAATAATAATAATAATAAAATGAATGTTCGCATGTGGAAATAAAATACTAAATAAATCAGAATAAATAATTGAAACATTCTAAAAATATATTTTTGTATGAATTTATTTGAGTAATATAGATTTGTTAGTTCAAATTGATTGTTAATAGTTATTATAATAATTGTAATAGAGTTTGTATAGTATACTTTCATTTAAACATGAAATATTAATGAAGATTACTGATGTTGTTGATCTATGACTTCAATCAATATATCACCAATGGTTGGTCATACAAACAAAAAATTTAACAATTTCTAAGGTGAAGAATTTCAGAATAAAGTTAATAATGATAATGATAATGATATATTACATTAATTTTGAGATTTTCACTAATGGAATTGAATTGTACTCAATTTTTCACTCAAAACTACACTTCTATTTTGAAGTTCGAACTGACGGATTCAAATAAAACCTACATGTTACACGATACACTCTCACAGGAAAAAAGAAAAAAAAATGTACTTCTAGTTCAAAGGCAACCACAAATTATAGTAGAATATTGAAATGTATTGCTAGAATTCTCGATCTCAAAGTGTAAACCTAAGTTTGTGCTCAAGGTCTAGTAGTAAGTCTGCAACTTAGATGATTATATCTAGAATTGAATCAAATATTTATATCTAACTATGTGCGATCCTTTTTTACGCTTCCCTTGCTCAGAAAAAAAATGAGTATTGCTGAAGAAAGACACATAATCACCCTCTAGCGTGCATCAGAGATTTTTTTTTAGATTTAGGATACACACTTAAAGATTTTTAGTGATTATGAGGCCTTTAACATTTCAATGGGTGCAAACCCATTATTAATTACCTGATTGTGAATCCGATGAATATCTGATTAAGAAAGAAAAAATAAAATAGTTAAGCATTTTAAGCGGTCACTGAAAAAAGGACAGAAAATATATGAACTTTTTAAGGTATTATATATATATTTTTTTGAACCTTAATTAATGCTAGTTCAAACTATGAGTCTTAATTAATGACAACTCAGATTATGAGTCTCGAGTAATAACAACTCAAATTATGAGCCTTGATTAATGATAGCTCAGATTATGTGAACATCAGTACGCATAATGTGAAACTTGAAGTATTATACCGACTTAGCATCAATGACTGATTATCAGAAAGACGAAAAAGATTTTGATTGTCTTAATTGATCTTCTAGATCATCAATATGAAATGTTATGCTAGCTCATGGATCTAGACATTCAGATATTTTAATGATCCATATAGAGATACTGAATAGTTTCTGAGATACGAGATATTAAGTTAAGACTCTTTATCAACTCAAATATCAAAATCATGATGAATCTTCAAAAATACAGGATGTGAATACAAATGCTCTGCCCACTTAGCATAAAAAATCTGATGAATAAGAAAGACGAGATTTGATCTCTTTCTTGATTTTTATTGATTTTTTATACTATGAATCTAAAACATCGTGTCAATTCATAAATCTAAGTATTCAAAGTCTCAATGATCCATATAAAAACTTCAATAATTTTCAAGATTCGAGACATTGAGTTAAAGTCCTTACCAACTAAAATATCAAAATCACGAATTGATTTTTATTTTAAGTTGAGTTTGATTTATTTTTGAAATTGAGTTTTTATTTTATTTAATAAAAGGGACAAAGTTCTTTATTTCTTTTATTTTTATTTTGGGTTGAGTATGATTTATTTCTGAAATTAAATTTTTATTTTATTTAATAAAAGAGATAAAAGTCATTTATTTTTTATTCTTTTTATTATTATTTTTTACTTGTGTGTTCAGCTTTATTTATTGAACATCTGAATTTATTTTTATTTAATTTTGAAGGTTGACTTAATGAATAAGAGTTCATTTTTTTTATTTTAGATTAAATTTGGTTTAATTTTGAAATTAAGTTTTTTTATTGGATAAACAGTTAAAATCTTTTATTTCTTTTATTTTTGAAATAAATTTGAGCTTATCAGATAATGCATCAAGATTCGTCCCTTCATCAACAAGGAGTTGTTCAGCTTCTGCAAGTATCTTAAATTAGGCATGTTCGGTGAAGAGAGGAATAATGACAGAAAAATGGAAGAGTGAAATTGAGAATTGAACGCTTTTCCACAGTATTCCGTTCATGTTCGGTGATAATCATGGTTGGAATTATTGAAATAAAAAACTATTAAATAAGAAATTATCTCTCCTCTAAAAACGTGCAAAGTAAAAAGCATGAATCAATATAAAATAGAAAGAACATGCCACGTAACTCTAAATAAGAGCAAAATGATCTGCTTCTTTTCTCTATTCCGACTCTAAAATTCAATTCCAGCTTCCCCTAGGAATTGAAAAATTGAGAAAAGTGGCTATTCCTTTTTCTCTGATCCTCTTTTTTCCTAATCCGTTCGGTGAGAAACTGAGAATAGAGGATATTTTTCAATCAATTCCCTTATTCTCCACCCACCGAGCAGGCAACGAATTGCAGAATCACTATAAAGGTATGTTTTCCCAAAGTACCATATTGTAATTTCATAAAAATGAAGAAACACGAAATTTAGAAGAGCTAATGGGTTCGTTTGGCAAATGAAGGAAGAGTGATGGAATAATGTATTTTTGGAAGAATGATATTTTTGACTATTCAGAAAAACGAAAATATCATTTGATAGTTGTTAATCAAAATAGTTAAAATATAGATAATTATGATACTAACAATGATGATGATGATAATAATAATAGTGATAATAATAATGATAATATAATCATAATAATAAAAAAATAATGATCATAATTCATAATCATAATCATAATAAATAATAATATTCATAGTTATAATCATAATAATATAATAGAAATATAAACATAATCATAATAATATAATAGAAATATAAACATAATCATAATAATATAATATTAAATAATCATAATTCTAATATATTATAATCATAATATAATCATAATATAATATAACATTAATAAATAATAATAAAATAATAATCATAATCATGATAATAATAAACATAGTCGTAATCATTATAATATAATAATATAATAAGAAAATTATAATCATAATATAATATCATAATAATAATAATAATAATAATAATTACTATAAATAATTATAATCATAATAATATAATTATAATATAATTATAATCATAATCATAATATAAAAATAATAAAATAATTACAATCATAATCAAAATAATATAATTATAATATAATCATAAAATAATAATATAATATAATAAAATAATAATAATAATAATAATAATAATAATAATAATAATAAGTAATCATAATCATAATAATACAATAATAATATAACCATAATCATAATATAATAATATAATAATAATAAAATAATAATCATAATAATATAATATAGTATAATAATAATAAATAATAATCATCATAATAATATAATAATTATAAATAATCATAATCATAATAATATAATCATATTTATAATCATAATATAATAATATAATTCTAAAATCATAATTATTATAAGATAATAATAATAATAAATAATAAAAAATTATATAATAATAATAATACTAACAGTGATGTTAATATAATAATAACAATAATTATAATAATAATATAATAATAATAAATAAATAAATAAATAATTGATCATCATAATACTAATATAATAATAAATAATAATAATAATAATATAATAAATCATAATCATAATATAATAATATAATACAACCTCATCAAACATTAATTGCTATTCCGACGAGAGCTAATCCGATATACCATATATAACTTAGTATACCAGATTAGTACTCTTTCGTACTTTTCTATTTAGTCTAAATTTCATTTAGAAAATTAATTTATAAAAATAGCTATTTTATTCTAACTTTTTTTATTCCATCAAATGCCTGCCAAAGAAACCAAAGAAGATACGTGTTGATCATCAAGTGCCACAGAGGTTAGAGAGAAGATTTGGACTTCAAAACCTGTACACGGAATAGATACAAGTGTGACTACAAATTCAGTAAGGGTCCGTTTAGCAAATCAAGGAATAACTTTCAAAAAGTGATAATTTTGGAAGAGTGATAGAATAATATTTTTTTTGAAAGAGTGGTAGAATAGTGGTATTCTTGACTATTCGGAAGAGCGAAAATATCGTTTGGCAGTTGTTACTCAGAATAGTTAAAATATGAATAATTATGATACTAATAATGATGATGATAATAATAATAATAGTAAAATAATAATCATAATAGTAAGATAATAATAATAAAATAATAAAAAATAGTCATAAAAAATAATAATATTATAATAGTAATATTATAAAAATATAAACATAATCATAATATAGTAATATAATAATAAAAAATCATTATTACAATCATAATCATAATAATATAATAATAATAAATAATCATAATTTTAATAATATAATCATAATCATAATCATAATCATTATTATAATAATTATAGTCATAATCATAATAATATAACCATAATCATAATCATAATAATATAATCATAAAAATATAATCATAATCATAAAAATAATTATAATTATAATAATATAATAATAAATTATTCATAACTATAATCAACATACAATAATATAATAATAAAATAATAAAATAATAATAAAATAATAAAAAATAATATTATAATAGTAATTTAATAAAAATATAAACATAATCATAATATAATAATATAATAATAAAAAATTATAATTATAATCATAATTATAATAATATAATAATAATAAGTAATCATAATTTTAATAATACTAGCTATATACCCGCGCATTGCAGCAGACTCTTTTATTTAAACATTAAAATATTATAAAATAAAAAAAATCATATTTATCTAATATTAAATTCTAAATTCACCAACTTATAAAAAAACCTATAATAAAGACTATATTTAATATTGGATGAGATTTTTGCACAATATGAGTTAATGATTCATGATTTTTATGGCAAGAAAAGTAAATTATTCTAACATATTATCACCATTAATTTCTTACCAAATATGCACAAGGTTTCTAAATAAAAAAATAATATTAAGGAAATAATAGTATTTAAGGGAAAGAAATGGAGAGAAAGAGGGGATCAATGGACGCGATCACATACGTTCGATCAACCAAAAATAATTATTAGTCGTCTAATTGAGGGATAAAATGAGTATAATAAAAAATACCATGACAAAAAATGGACCCTCCAATTCTTAAATGCTTTATATAATAGTATAGATAGTCATAATATAATCATAATATAATAATCATAATCATAATCATAATCATGATAATAATAATTATAGTCATAATCATAATAATATAATCATAATAATATAATAATAAAAGTATAATCATAATCATAAAAATAATTATAAATAATTATTATAATAATAATAAAATAATAATAAATTAATCATAACTATAATCAACATATAATAATATAATACAACATAATAATCATAATCATAATCATCATAATATAATAATATAATAATAAATAATCTTGATCATAATAATATAATAATAAAATAATTATATTTATATTCATAATATAATAATATAATATTAAAATTATATTTATAATAATAATAAATAATATAATAATACTAATGGTAATGATACTATAATAACAATAATGATAATAATAATATAATGATAATAATAATAATAATAAAAAAATAATAATCATAGTATTAATATAATAATAAATTATAATCATAGATATAATCAAACAATATAATAATATTAAATCTTAATCATAATCATAATATAATAATATAATATAATATAATCAAACAATAATCGCTATTCCGACGAGAACTAATCCGGTATTCCATCTATAAGTTAGTATACCGGATTAGCACTATTACGCACTCTTCTACTTAGTCTAAAATTCGTTTGACAAATTATTTCATCAAAATATCAATTATATTTTTACTTTTTGTTATTGCAAACAAACCATAAGTTATCCGGGGTCAAAATTAGAATTAAGAAGACATCAACGGGAACCTCGAGGCCATGGTCGGTGTCACACTCGATGGAGAACTCATCGTCGTTGTGGCGGAGATTGAATTCCCGAGCCACCATTTTCCCACTTCCTCCCCCCTCCTCTCTCTCGAAATCTTTTGCAAAGGCTGCCAAGTATAATCTATCTCTCTCTAGACGACCGGACTTCAGGCGAGGAAAGGTTTCGTTGATTTCGTTTGTATGACCAAGATTTTAGCTATGGAGAGTTTTTTGTGTGTGTCCCACTCGCCATGACACAAAAACAAACTATGGCACACTGGTGCCATAGAAAAAAGTATGGCAGTGGATGTGAATGCACTATGATATGTAAATCCAGCTCCATCTTGGTCCTGGATTTTATGCCTGTCATGTTTTCAATTGTTTGTTTTGTTGGGTGCAGTATGAGAGCCCTGTACGCCAAGAGGCTGCACGGATACAGTTGAAGTTGATGAGATCGAGGAAAAGGTATTTGTTTCCTTAGCGAAGGTGGCCCTAAATTTTCTTTAATGATTGTAGAAAAGAAGGTTGTGATGACCATTGAACTGGGTAAGGGAAGGTGAGATAACGATAAATGAACTAAAAAATAAAATCTATTGTGAGTCACAAGTAAGTGAGATAGCGTTATTAAAAGTAAAAGTGCAAAATCTAGAAATCAAAAATCAGGTTTTGAGAACATTTAGTGATTTGAGATGTGATATTGAGATGGATCTCGATAAAATGTTTGTGGGTAAAAAGGTTTATGATAAAACAGGTCTTGGGTATGCGGAGATGTCATCTTCATCTGCACCTAAGAAAACCGGAAGCCCAGAAAAAAATGGGGGACAATCTCAAAAATCTGTTAATAAAAGTGATAACATGAAAAGTACAAAATACCATAAAGAAAATTTATCTCATGCTTATCAATATAAATATTCAAATCGAGGATGACCCTTCTCCAATTGACATTGACAGGATCATCATAAGCAAAAACATCTCAGACGAAAGCACCATTGAGCTTCTGAGGAACATTACACTATCTAAGAACAAGAAATTAGAGTCTAAGCAGTGAGTAAGCACATTAACCTCTACAAACAGTAAAAGTAAGCACATCAACCTCTATAAACAGTAAAAATGAGGTATATCTAAATTTATTTTGTGATGGTGATGAGTCTAATGATGATGATTGTGTTACTGTAAATGATTCAAGCTTATGTTTGAAAAATAAACTGATAGTCAATACAAATAATTTTTTTTAGCAGGAAGGAAATTTCAACCCATCAAAAGATGAAATTTATATCTAATTTTTTTTAACAGGATCTTTCGTTTTTGCTACAATTACTTTTGTGGTTTAAACAGTCTTTCAGCTTCATTGTGCTCACTATTTTATCAAAGTTTTGAAATCTGCTGTAACTGCAAGCACATAGTTTTTGCTTTTTAATGATATTTATTTTTATATTGAAACTTTCAAATCATAAAAACTATAGGGGAGCTTGAAAGGTCATCTTATCTTAAGCCAGATTCTGAATCATCCCTTCTGGGAAGGCAAAGTGGATCTGTTGAGTGGCGCAAATCAAGATCTGAACTGGGTATCACTGAAACCGAGGTACTTAGTTTGTCATCTTGTCCAGTGAAAATGTGTAGATGCTCATGTGTCTGTTATATATGATGCTCTCTCTCCTCTTGTCTCAACTATCTGATGAACATCCTTCTGGAGATAGAACTGTTCATGTTATGCAGCTGATAAAGGATTTTCTTTTAGAAATTAAGAGTCAACCTTTCAAGGAAAGAAAGTCTTTTCTGAAACCCTTTGATATTTCTGAGGAAATGAAGGGGGTGCATTGAAAAATTGTTAGATGCTCTCTCCATGAAGGGTGAATGGGGTGATACTGGTGAGGTCTGCCTGTTGCACTGGACTTGAATCCGGTAAGTACCTCTTTAGCTCTGCCTGTTGCACTGGACTCGGTTGATGAGGTTATAAATGGTTACAAGAATGAAGTGTATCGGAGAAATGGAATAACTTTTCTTAGACCGAATTGACTCTGCTGGTATGGTCATTGCAAGTGGCGAGCAACCTCCTGTTGGAATAGTAAGTTAATGAATATATATTTCATTACTTAAAAATTAATCTCTTTTTTATTACTATGCTAATTCATATAGTAAGTTGCAATTATTTGTTGCGATAAGGCTACATCGGCATTTGAAGGCACTCGTGCCAACAAATGGGAGGAACCTAATGGAGCTAAAGGTATCCCATTAGGGGAATGTTTATAATTTATTTCAAATTTCTAGCAATTATGCATAATTTATCTTACTTTTTGTTTATGACTTTTTTGGGATGTTGGCTAATTTACAAAGTGCCTGATGGTTAGCTGTATGGTTTAGAATCTTATGATCTTATGTCAGCTAATGATGCTCCTGAGAGGGATCCTATGAATTGGTATGATTAATTAATTTCATGTTTGCACCTACTGAGCTACTGAGCAACAATACAGCCATGATACAACAACAACAACAAAGCCTTTAATCTCAAATAAATTGGGGTAGGCTAGAAATGAAACCCAATCGGAAAGCATAAGATTAAAGATCTCAAATATCAATGATAATAACAATACAGCCGTGATAAAGGAGAAACATCTGAATCTGATGTGCCCTTTTAAACGAAGAAATTCAAAATTTTCAGGAAGCATCACTATACTACCCATCCTCTGGATCTTTGCAATGTATCAAATAGTTTTTTTTTTTGGGTTGGGGTTGGGGGGTAGAGATGCAGGTGCATAGGCACTCTAAGTCATCATCGTTACATTTCTACGTTATGCATGAGAGTTCTCACGTTGCAGGGTTTTGTTTGATATTTCCCACTTTCTTGTAACCTCTGTGATAGGGTTCTTGAAGCGAGCTTAGATGGAGGCTCCAGCTGGACAGTAATAGACAGGCAGAGCTCTCGATCGTTTGAAAACCGCTTCTTGCGTAAATCATTCAAAATAGGAACTCAAGTTGTGGCAGATACATTCAGGTACTTTAGTATGTTATAGGATTCTTCAGGTCAGGTTCATGATGAAGTGGCAATAGATTGGGTCTGTTTCTCAAGTTCCTTTAGAGCATCCAATTCAACAATTGCTTAAATTAAACATTTTCTGCCACATCAACAGATAAGCAATTTTCTGCACAGTACTTTTTGAAGTCTTCCATCCCTGCAATTAAAGAGGTGAAGATAACAAAAAGAATGAGGGATTAATTTTCTCTGGTTGTTAATTTTGCAATTGCCAACTCTCCATCCCTAAAATAACACCGATCAAATTGCTTAATCTGAGGTGGCATTAATTTCAGATGGACTTGTTAACTTAAAAAGTGCTCTTCGTTCCTGAAATTACAGTTGCAAGCACCATGTAAAAAATAGCAAGTCTATTTGCAAGTAGGATGGAGATGCTGTTAGTGCAAGAGAGTTTGGCTGACCCAACTAGACCTAAAAGGCTTTCCAGTAACCTAACAACTTAGCATGGATGAGGGTTGGTACTGACACTGTCAAATATTACATAAACATGCAGTAATAGTGGTATTGAATGCTGACCAGGCTTTTTTTCTTTTTCTTAATCTTTGTTTTTTTATTTGTGTGCAAAGCACTATTCAATAAGAAACTTGGGTGTATTTAGAACTTTGGTGCCTTGTTCAACTTGCCAAATGGACCTGATGGTTGGCTAGGTCCATTACTTAGTAATTTAAACCCAACCTGGCACCTCATAGCAGGTCTAGAAATCCTGGTCCAAATGTGAGACAATAGCCCCAAGAAGGCTGTCTGGATCATTTTTGGTTGGGTTAGTTGACTCATTTCTTGGTCACTGTTATGATGTCAAACCTTGATTCCAATATTGAATTTTAAACAGATTCCGGTTTCTATCTGTAAGGGATCCTAATTCGCAGCCAAGATTTCAGATTATCTCTATCGACTTATATGCGGCACCCAATTCTCTCCCCCAGAAACAGATGATTTATGAAAAGAAGTGGGTAAAACATGAGGATGGCCCTTGCGTTTTGTTATTTTTTAAATAATCTTATATTATCTCGTTTTGCCCAATAGTGTTCTTGGTTCTGTATACATTTGGAGCCATTAGAGCTGCTATGTTTACCCCGTAAGCTGATGCATAATTATTTTCAGTTAATTATTTTCAGTTTGTTGGAAATTAAGGTCTCTACTCGTTATTGTTTGCAATATTCTTGAAGTGTATAATATGGATGCTGCAAGGGATACTGTATTACGCTTGTTGTTGGCGCTCCAATCTTGTTATTATTGAAATTACAATTACGCACATGATTATGGATGATCAAAATAGAAAGGATATTGACGTTGGTTTTTCATCTGAAGCGCGGAATTTTCATGAAATTGCAATTATACTTTGAACGAACAGAGAGTTCATGCTTAAAAAGTAGTTCAAATAAACATACATAAAGTGCCTTCCAAAAACCACAATAACACTGCTATTAAGGGTCTGTTCATTTGTGCGGAAAATATTCAGAAAATTATTTTCATCAGAAAACAAAAATCTGAAGGAAAGATATATATTTTTTTGTGTTCATTTGTACATAAAAGAAAATATCATTTTCTTTCCATTCGTTTAGTTGAAAGGAAAAGAAAACTGAAAAAAAAAATTTCCACTTATTTAGTTGAAAGGAAAAAAAAAATCTTTGTCCCTTAATTTTCATAATTTTCCTCTTCTTCTAAATTTACTTATTCATCATCACTTCTATCATCAAATGAATAAAATATAATTAAAATATATATATTATTAGAAATAAACCAAAAAAACAAATTGTATAAAAAACAGACAAAACTAATGAAATATAGTCTCAAAGCATAAAATTATATAACCAATTTTGTTTCGACTCTTCGCTACGTGCTAAGAACAAATCTGCTTCGGTCTCATTTTGCAGTAAATGCTTATATTTACTAAATTCACATCTTGTCTAAATTAAAAAGAGTGTGAAATTAGTGCACCTGTACCCCACATGCATTTTTATATACATAAAATCAGTTTTTGTGAAGATACTGATAATCAGTTTTTGTTATGCTACTGATGTTGCAAACAGTTCCCGAGTCATTAGTACTTACCATTGTTTGGATGTGCTGATCATTTTCTGATCTTGATTTTGATTTTAGTTGTTCTGGTTTTCTGATTATTAGTATCAAATAGCATTTTATATGGGCTGAGACTAGAATACCCTTATTTCAGTTCTAAGAAGAAGATCAACACCATGTCTGTTGATTGATGGCTTACTGCTCACCTTTCTAGGCAGTCTATTGATTATGAAATAGTATCAGATTTATTACTACTCTGTACCGGTTGGATGAGCTAATCATCTCTGACCTTGATTGTGGTTTTAATTGTACCCTTGGTTTTCTGACCATTAGTATTAAATTGCAAGTAGCATTTCATATGAGCTGAAACTGAAATACTCTTACTATGAAATACTCTTACTCTGGCTGAAGTCCATGTTTGTTGATTGACAACTTACCGCTAATTGTAAAAATTTAACCGTTGCAAATGAAGGGCTTACCTTCCATGACTACAATAAGTCGATAGCCATACTCCATGTCATTTTGACCAGCTGTCTTCACTAGAGGAGTGGCCTGAACCTTTTATTGAGATATTATATGCAACTATGCAATAGTTGGAAACTGAACCTATGATACTTAATAGGAGCATTAGAGCTAGATCACAACATTCAATTAGTCATTGTTCTGTTATGAAAGAAAAACAACTTGGCTTTTGAAGAAAATAGTTTAAAGAACCATGACGAATTGTCAACTCTCATTAGGAGGAAAGAGGCAGAGCCAAAAGCCTCTCCACTTCCAACTCTTGCTTGGATTAATGTAGTGGTAGTAGGACAGATGCATAGAGCTCTTTGGTGCTTTCAATTTGTTAATTAGTTGACTTTCCTCTGGTAAATAACAACAGTTCTTAATGTAAAATATCAAGGTCCCTTTTAGTAATAAATTATTATAAGATATCAATGGATAGTGATATATGGCTTCATCGTGAAATCGAGGACGAAATCATTTGCGCAATATCATCAACCAATCCAATTTAATTCCTACTAAATATGCAATATTTGATGATTTTTGCTTTTGATTATACTGGTATAAAAATTCAACTTAATTAGTGACAAAGTGCATCTAAAAAAAATTAAAACAAACACATACATATGCAAAATTGATCATATACTTTGATTTGGACACCAGCGGAGTGCTTGTGATGCTTGGATTTGGACTTGTCAGAGCAGATGACGGAAGAGAGCAAACTGCTCAAGCGAATTTGCAAGCGAAGTTTTTTTTTTTGCTTTCCTTTCTCTTTCTTTCAGTTCCTCTCCGATCGAATCTTTAGGGCTGATAACAGAGGTTTTAAGACAACAACTAATTTGCAAGCTCAAATACGAGGGATGAAGCGCGCGCGCAGGAATAGAGGTTACGAGGGAGGAACCACGCGCGGGAATGGGGGTTACGGAGGAAGGAAGCGCGCAGGAGAGGAGATCGAGTGCTTCGTCGATTTTTCATTTTCGTTTTCCGTCGAAAAAAAGCGGAAAACGAAAATGGTTGTTTTCAGTGGTATTCGCAAAGGAGGTTTCCGCAGATTTTATATTTAATATCAACCGAACGGATGAAAAATTAAAATTCACGGAAAATAATTTTCTGAGACTGTTTTAACGCTAAACGAACCGGGAAAAGATCAAACCCCAAAAAAAACTAAAAAGAGAAATATACATTATGGTAAACAGATACCAGACAATTATTTTTGTACCCATTTAACCGGAAAATTACATAGAAAGGGGGGGGGGGGTTCTCCAGCTGTGCAGAGACCAAGGTACAATCCTCTCCATTTTGACTATTCACTTGAAGAGTACCTACTTGTCCAGTACTTCTCAATTTCTTCTGGTGTTCTTCCTGGTACTCGTCCGGCGATCAATGCCCACCTGATTTAACAAGAGGTATCAATTAATTATATTAAACAATAGATTGAGAACTAAAATCACAAATCATTTGAAGACCATTTTAACTAATAATAATTGAAATCGATGTGTCGAGCTTTCATGTATACAGAGCCACACATTTGTCAACTAAATGTAAAATATAAATGCAATGTGGTACATAGGTGTCGATTATTAAATGACCAATGATTCTTATCACCTAGAAATTGTTGAACTTCCAATTTATTATAAACATTAAGATTATTTAGTCAGAATTTTAGGATTAACATCGTTTGTTTGACGAGCTATCATTAGTTATGAACTATTACGAAATAAAAAGAAAATAATAAATGCAGATTATCAAACCTTTCTCCAATCAATCTATACATTGTAGCAATGAGGGCTTCTTCATCCTCTGAAAAATCGGTCTTAGAGTCCTGGCTACTCTCTGCCCAAAACAAACCAAACAATCCAAATGTGCAAACTGGGCATGAGAATTAAATACCCCTTCAAAAAATGAGAAAAAAAAATGGAAAAGATGAGAGCAAATGAGTACCTCTGGAATCAGAAAAGTTATTCTGAGAGGAGCAATCCGTGCTATCCATCCTCTCACCAATAAATGCTTTTATTACTGTAGAAATAGAATGTAGTACTACCTTTTGTAGGGTTCTTATAACTGATAAGGGGCTGAGATGGTTGGTTGCCTAATGGAGCAAGACGGGATGGTTTAAGTAGTGTAGGTGTGTCAGATACTGGCATTGAGCATGCTACGGAGAAAGGGAGATAGAGGATAAAGAATGGAGGTTGAGAAGGGGAGATAGACCAGTAGTTATTTTGTTCTTTCTCAGAGAATTGAAGAAGGCTTGGAAGTGCATGCATTTTGAGTCTTTGACTGGTTGTTGGAAACCAGGACTATTTTGCCCTCCCTTTGTTTCCTTGTTTCATAATATCTTAATTCGCCTAATTATAATGTTGAGTGTTAGGAAAATAACTTTTTTTTTTCTTTATTTTATTATGAAATAATTTCCTCTTCTTATTTCTTTTACTTAATCATATAACTTTAAATTTAATATTTCTCTCTCTCTCTCTCTCTCTATATATATATATATTACTTTATAAAGAGAATTTGTTTTAGAATTTAGATGCTTACCACATACATAATTTTTTAAAGCAACTGTGTGCTTTTATACAGAAATTGTATCATAATTTATCGTATTACTTCACGTTATATAATATTTATTTATGTACAAAAGTTTCTGAATAAAATATTCTTCAAAATTATTTCATTTTAAGAAAATAACTTCAATATTTTTTCCAAAGTGAAATTGGAAAAACCAATGTATCATGTTAATGGGTACAATGTAGTATTATTTCGGAGTTGAATATTTTGAACAGAACTTCGGCAACAGTGACATGCTGTTTTGCAGATCATAAGACAAACATCCATTGCATGCATTTATTTCCGGCATGTCATAACAGTAAAGATCAAAATTATTAAGATAAAGCCTAGCTATCTAATGTGTTTTATGACCCATTATATAGGAGTATAAGAGAGAGCCGGTTATATAAGAATTTAATTAAATTTTATAGTTTTGACTTAAAAAATAATAGTTCTTTTTATATACTTTGGTATTAAAAGAGCGGTCACAGCCCAAATTTTATAAAGAAGTTTCGTCACTGACTCTGAATGAGCCCTTTCAAAGTAAAAGAGAAAATACACTGCACAGTCAAATATTCATAATTTATGAAAGATAAAATATTTTTCATTTGTACTGTTGCAATTACTATAGAAGAAACAGCGACCAAATTTACGACGTACAATAAGATTCGGAATTCTCCAGGAGGGGATGACAAACCAATCTCATATCTTTTTTTTTTGTCTTTTTACTAACAGATAGGCTTCAAATACCAGAAAGAAAACAAAAAGAAAAAGCAAATATATTTAAAAAAAATAAAGGAATTTGTTTCTGACGTCAGTGACTTGCAACATCAGTGGCCACACATTCAACTTCAAAATATCTGATCGCTAAAAAGAAGGGTGAAGACCCATTAACAACAAATTAACTTTACACCTAAACAAACCGTAATTTTTTTTAAAAACCAATCAAGTGATTAAAATATGCATGAATATTAAAAGTTCATAGTTCATACGGTATCAATCTACAGAAAAATATTATTTGCCAGTATCAGAATTGTAAAGATAGCATGATCTTAAACTCGCAAAAGTCTTTCATAAGTTTTCTCAAAAAATATGTTAAATCATTTTTAATTTTTGATTTATTATACTCATTAAATTTTTCATATTAAAATTTTACGGGATATAAAAATTTTAAATATTTTGAGTTTCCTAAATCACTTTTTTTTTTAAAAAAATGATATACAAAAACAAAGATGACTCTCATGAAGCAAAAGGCGAAAAGACAATAATAACGTTTTTGAAATCCTAAACAGAGGAGGTCATGCCACCTCCTTCCTCCGCCCCCTCTCTCACCTCCTCTTTTCTCTTTCTATGATCTCCTCTTCCTCTCTAGCTCCGCCGGGTTTGAAGTACAAGCACCACTTTCGGGTTTAGCGTCCTTTGAGTATGAAGTACAAGCACCATTTCCAACCTCCGATCAGATCTCCTAGCAGCCTCTGACTTCACCCCCTCACAGATCTCTTCCTAATCTCCCCATCTCTGGAGATTTGAAAGCCTCCAACCACTCGCAACCTCTGACCTCATCAAGGGATTTGAAAACCCTAGATGGGAAGGTCACACTGTCGGTCTTTCCTTGCCCACCCCTCTATCCAAAATCATAGATTTGAAAATAAGAACATCTATCGCCACCCACCATAAGGACCACCGGTGAGCACTACCTCTACTACTCTTTCCCAAACTGATCACCTAAACCCAGACCACACTTAACTCCCCTCCGATCCAACCCGCTTAGGTTGGTCAAACCAGAGACTGATCTGGTCATGTACGGTACGGTCTGCATGCATTTGCGCTCTTAGTCGCACATTCCACAGCTAATCGTGATACATCCTCCTCGCACAGTAACTCACTGCCTTCAGCCAAGAGTTGCCGCAACCCCGTTTTCACAAGTTCATCATAGGCGTTCGGACTCCCATGAGAGCTCGGATGAAGCAAGATTCAACCTATATTCTTTTTATTTTTCATTTTACTTTGTTGAAGTGGATATGCTTGTGCTTGTATTTCTATTTCTCTTTTTTCATCTTTTGTTTATCTTTTTTCTAATCTATATCAATTTTTTTATTTTGATTTAATGAAAACTAATAGCCTACTATATTAAAAAAAATGATGTACAAATATTGAATATTTTATTATTATCTTTAGAGTTAATTTTTCAAAAATTAAAAATAGTGACTTAGAAAACTTAAAATAACCATCTTTTGATATCCTGCAAAGTTTATATATGAAGAATTTAATGAGCATGATAAATAAAATTTAGAGATAACTTATTATATATATTTTTTGAGTTAAACTCATGGAAGATTCTGTAAACTTAAACTTATGCTGTCTTACTCTTCGTATTAGTGTATTTTGGAAGTCCCTGTGAGAAAATAACCCATTTTAGCGTACGTACGTTTGCATTTTTTATCCTTAGAGCATCCGCATCCCATTGTCAAATTGATTGTCAAATCTCATTTGGCAATTATCATTTAAATTTCAGGGATGCAGAGACTAGACAAAATTAGACAATTGTCTAAATTTGACAAGCCACGTCAGCGAAGGAGCAAAAAAATAATTACGAAAATGCCATTTTGACAATTTCATTCTATTTAGGGATGCCACTCTTAAAATAAATTATCAATTGATGACATGACATAAAATTTTAATTTTTACAATCGACACCAATGCGGATGCTCTTAGTAGGCTAATCTGTAAGTCTATGGATCAACAACAGATCATGGGACCTACCACCATACTTTCCTTTCCTTGTATCTTGATATGCTGAAGAAAGCTGTGTATAGTTATTTATTAAAATTTTTTACTAGGCGTTTCAGTATAAACCAACTGCAAGTTTAATGGAATTAGACCAATTTATGAGTTTCAACTTCTATAATGCCTTTGTATATGCAATTATATATGGCCAAGATGTAGGTCCCACCTACCAAAGGATAAAGTTGAGATACAAACGTTTTTAGTATATGCTGTTAAGAAATCTAATATGTTACCAGGATGATTTAGCTTTTTATTGAATACTATTTTGTTTCCTTAATTAATATTAAACTTATATACCTTTAAAAAAATTAATATATATCTCGCTTCAGTTACTTTGCATAAACAGGATTAAGTTTTAATTATTCACATCATCAACAACCTCACCCATTTGATTTTTTTTTGTTCTTTTCTTATTTATTACCATCAGATAATTCATATTTATTTATTCATTCACTTCTCTCCTCATTTAAAAGAGAACATATATTTGTTTCTTAAATAAGTTCCTTTTATAATAAAAATTTCCAACTTTTGCAAAAAGGTATCTGTTTATTCTAAAATTATTTAATTGCAAGATTTTTTTTGTTAATTATCCTTCTAATATTTTTTTTGTTATTATTTTTTGGAATGAAGTCCGACAGTCTATATTAACAAGATAATTTTTTAATATGCAGAATAATTTTGGTCTATCCGTCTGAAATTAAACTTGTGCTGGAAGCAGTTTTTTTATATATAATATTTATAATAATTATATTATTAATAATAAGAGTGATGAAATCAAAATTTTAAAAATACAAATGGAAGTGACACGTTGCAAAGACGCCACTGCCAGTGGCATCTTTCATTTTTTCTACTTTTCAGTTTTTTTTTTAAAAAAAAAACTGAAAAAACGTCAGTGAGAGTAGCGTTTTCTCACCAGAGTCATCTCCTAGGAAATGACTATAAGGACCAAAGAGATGACTAAAAAAACCAAAAGGTGTAAACGTGCCACTCTCAGTGATGCATTTACACCGCGTCACTGCCAGTGACGCGCTGCCATTCGTATTATTAAAATTTCAATTTTATCACTCTTATTATTAATAATATAATTATTATGAATATTATATATAACAAAAACTGTGCTGGAAGAGAGGGGAACGACAAACAATAAAAATAACTCTTTTTTATATAGAACTATACAAATAATTCTTAGTAATTCTTAATTATATATATCTATTTTTTTTCAATTGTTGACTTCTTACGTCCTTTAAATTCCATACTCATCATCGTTAATGATTAAATACAAATTCGAAATCCATTGTCAGAGCAGGAACCTCAGAGGCGAATTTAAAAACTTTACCATCATCTCTTTTAAATAAAAATTAAAGCCTGGATCGAAGAAAAAGAAAGATGTCCCAAAAACCACTCAATACAAAAAGCCCAATAAATTACAAAGAATTGTGACTCTAGCCCAAAAATATAGAACCTTCTGAAGGCCATCTATGAGTTATGTTTTGTATGTCTCAATTATATCCATTTTAAGGCCGTGATATCGCCGAGCAAAAGGTGTACAAATTGTACTTGTTTTTCTCTGTGAATATTTCTAAGTGGGTTTGGACTTTGGATGATAACATTCGCCCAACTAAATAATCACTGAATTTCGTGTATATCCTTTCAAAAATTGGAAATATTATTTGTTTCGAAAGTCTATAATACCATATTTGGTCAATCGAGTTTCTAGAGCTTTCATATTAATTCAATACATTGTCTAATTAAGTGAAAGTAATTTCATACTTTCATACTTATAATTTTCATTTGTTAGAACTTTCATATTTCTTTTTTGGTTTCTAAAGTGCATACAATTATGTATATATCCACATTTACAACTGTTTTTGCCACACAATTAATTATGAACTACTCACACAAATACATTGTCTTAGCTACACAAGTCCAAGACTGGTTCTCAATTTGAATTTAATATTTAAATTTCCAAGTATCAATAGAAAATAGTTTTCACACCCCCTCATAATTATATATTATATACATGTGAGGCCCGCAATGTGAGAAATGTAAATCCAAGAAGGAAAGAAAAACCCGGGACAAAGAGAAGTTCTGTACCGGCCAAGCGTTTTGTACAAGCTCCCCTTTATCTCTCTATCACGTTGAACCCCCTCTGCTCTTTCCCGTTGCACCCTTCCTTTTCACATGAGGTGTGGACTGTGGCTTCCTTTCTTAAAATTTCTCCAAGATTTTCCCTCGGAATTATCGTCTTCCAGAGGCAAAAATTCTCTGGCTAACAAAACGACAAAATAAAAGTAAGTTTACTCTGAAGTCTGAAGGAGCACATAACTTTCAAAATGATCCCATTTTTTCTTTTGAACAGTCAACTCGAGCGCTGAGAGCATAGCTGTAAAAAAAATTGTAATTTATAATTCATAATTTATTTGATTATTAATTTGAGTTCAGTTCGTTTGATTTGATTTTAATTTGAGTTTGATTCATTTCATGATATTTTTTTGTCAGTTCGGTTTGGGTACGATTTAATATTTTTTTAATAAATTAGTTCAGATTTGATTCATAATAGCTTGATATGTAATTATTTGTATATATTTTAATTTATTTAGTCAATAATATATAATAATATAATTATTTTTATTATGAAAATTAAAAATATTATTAATTAATTATTAAATAGATAAAATATTAGTTATTTTTTCAAATTTTATTATAAAATTAAAAATATTAATTATTTTAGCGCTAATATTAAATAAAGATAAAAATTAAAATGATTAAATTCATCTAGAGTTCGATTTTATTTCAAGTTGGATTTAGCTTGAGTTTTATTAATTTTGAATTTTATTTAATTGAGTTCAATTAATACAAATTTGACTTAATTTGAGTTTAATTTAGCTCGATTCTTTTGCACCCTACCTGATCGCATCACCTCTGTTTCTTGGTGCGACGATGTAAATTTCTGTTTTGATGGTTGACCTCGAGTTAATTTTTCATATCCATATATCTTCAGGTTATGAATTAGAACATCATTGGACTTTAAACAAAGTAGGATAATGATTTCAAAGATTTGAATGAAATAATTAAGATACAAGTAAATGTTTAACCAAATTTATCATATATTTTTTTAGTTAAAAATAAAAAAATCTAGGCTTCTATTCAAAGGTCCATTCCATGCAAAGTCTATAATTTGAGAAATCTAATAGTTCAAGAGCAACTTCGTGAAAGTATAGATCTATAACCGTTAAAAAGACTGGTCACTTTTTTTTATTGGAAAAATGTCAGGAGATAACATGATACTTTGATATTATTAATTAGTGACATTGAACTCTGTTATTCAGGGTTAATAAATTGCTATTCATGTTATTGAATTATATATATTATGCAGCTTATTTCATAATATAACTAGTAATCATTTAAGTTGTATAATAAAACATAGTACGGAATAATTCACTATAAAGTCATCAACATGAATAATAACTCATTTTATCTGAATAAAAAAATGTTATCAATATGAAGATATTATATATATTAAATCCCTTTTTTATTTAAAGAATGACGAGGTTTGATATGTAAAAACCTATTTTTAGGACAAGACAATTAAATGAATGCTTTAGTAAAATTAAAATTAAAATTTTCATTTGAGTTACAAAAAACTATAGTTTGGAATTTCAGCACTATATATTGAATGACGAATTTCCTTTCAAATGCATGTTCTATGTTTAATTTGGAATAAATAAAAATGAATTTGGTAGAGATTCAGTATAGTTATAGATAATGTTGCATGACTATTTTATATATTCAGGACCACATTATTCTGATACATGAACTTACCAAAATAGATAATGTTGCATGACTATTTTTTGTGGAGTTTTGCTTCGGTGTTAATTTTCATGTCAATTTTTTGTAGCGTTCTTAATCATCATTTCTATTCGGTTTTTCATATCTCAAAACTGAAACATCGATTGACAAGTAGAGAAGTAAATAATATTACACTGATAATATGTTTCTATATTTATTTGTTAAAAAGGGACCACGTACAATACTAATTGTTTGGTCATATGTATACACATGTAGTTAATTAGAAAATTAGAAATATATTCTCATAGCATCCGTACAGCGTGTGAATATATATATATATATATAGTAAAGATATCGTGAGTTTAAGCTTACGGAGGTCTTACGTGAGTTGAACTAAAAAATTATATTAAATTATTTTTTAATTTTAATTTATCATACTCATTAAATTTTTTATATGAAAATCTTATGGGATGCAAAAATTTAAAAAATTTTAAACTTTTTAAGTCATGATTTCTAATAGTGTATAGCAAAACTAATTAATAATGTATAGCAAAACTAATTATTTGAGAAATTAAGATGCAATCCGCAAAAATATCTTATTTAAATCTTTACATTCAAGAGCTGTAAAATCAGTACTTCTAATTCAACTTTGGGAAAAATTAATATAGTTCCGAAATAAAGCATATATAGCGAGACTATTGAACTTGAAATTAAAGGGCAAGCCAATCATCCTGCGCAACGTTGAATCTAAAAAATAGACAATGGCAATTGACACGAAAGCTTTGAGTGAAGAAATAAAAGAGATTGGTAGGATCGATCCTGCTGCGTATTTATTTGGTCCCAGACTCCCAGTATATAATTTCTTAATTAGATATATACTAGCTATATACCTTGCAGCAGAATTTTTTATTTAAATATTAAAATATTATAAGATAAAAAAATTCACATGTATCTAGTATTAAATTATAAATTCACCAAATTAGAGAAAATATATAATAAATACTATATTTAATCTTGGATGAGATTTTTGCACAATATGAGTTAATGATTCATGATTTTTATGGCAAGAAAAGTAAATTATTCTAACATATATTATCACCATTAATTTCTTACCAAATATGCACAAGGTTGCTAAATAAAACAACAAAAATTATGGAAATAATTGTATATGAGGGAAAGAAATGGAGAGAAAGAGATAATCAATGGACGCAATCACATACGTTCGATCAACCAACAATAAATATTATCCGTTTAATTGAGGGATAAAATGGGTGTAATAAAAATGTACCATGACAAAAAATGGACCCTCCAATTATTAGATGCTTTATATAATAGTATAGATATTTAAGGGAATGAGGGGCAGATGATAGTGGCTGTCACTATAAACGCTGTTAAAACATCATCACGTATTGTCAATTCAGTTCAATTAATTGATCAAAAGAGATTAATGATATATAGAACCAAGAAAAAAAGAAAAGGAGATGGGTATTAGTTCAATTAATTGATCAATTATTCTAAATGTTAATTTCACTTGTCATTATTATGGGTGTTAGTTAGCATTAATTGATGCCAATTTACAAGCATATTTGACGCATTGATGCAAGCGGGCCGCTTTATTAAGCATATTTGACGCATTGATGAATAGGGCTTCTTGCATTATTAAGCATATTTGACGCATTGATGCCAATTTAGCATTCACGAGACTCATAAAAGGTTTAATTGGTTGAGTTAAACTTCTCTTGTCACAAATTAATTTAAAGGGATATATAGTTTGTTATGGATTAGAAGAAGTATCGTTAATTTACTAATCAATGATAATAATTTTCACTCATCGATCTCCTCTCTCTTGTCACATCAAACATTGTTTATTTTAACTATCTGATACTTAATATTAATTGGTCTAAAATTATTTCGATCCATAGCAAAATCTCCCTAATTTAAATATAATATTTTCAATGGATATAATTTGAAAACTTCAATTTCATCTCATCAGAAAATATATAAATCACTAATTATAATATAATAATACTATATAAGGTATCGGGAAAAAAACAATTACCTCTTCGTATTATGTGTTTATTTATTAGTGCATTAATTATGACCAGTTATTTATTCCATCTTAATTTGACCAATCATTAATCACCAGCATTTATCTAACGGTAATCTTATTATCATAATATGGTTCTATTTTTAGTCTGATGTAGGAGCTGAATCGTCGTTTCTTGAGGCTACTACGAACACTAATTAATACTAGCAATATTCCTGCGCGTACTATTTTATTTAAACATGAAAACATTATATGATAATAAAAATTCACATTGATCTAATATTAAATTATAAATTCATCAAATTATTCCAGCATATATTATCATCATTAATTTCTTACCAAACATGTATAAGGTTACTAATCATAGCGCATATCTTAAGCCTTAAATCAAATTTTTATATCATAACATAATAGAAAGATATTGAGTATTCTAATTTGTAAATCATGTGCATAAATAAAAATAATAGTATAGATGAGAAAGAAATGGAGAGAAAAGGGGATCAATGGACGCGATTACATACGTTCGATCAACCAAAAATAGATATCATCTATTTAATTGAGAGATAAAATGAGTATAATAAAAAAATATCATGAGAAAAAATGGACCCTCCAATTCTTAGTTGTTTTATATAATAGTATAGATATATGCATGATTATATATTAGATTGACGGATATTTGTGTAATAAATTAATGTAATTGTCAATTATCGAATTAACATATGATAATAGATCTCATTTCTTTACAAAGAAACAAAATGTTCAAATTCTAAAGATTACATATATAAAGATATAGATATATGCATGCAGGTCCAGCACACAACAGATTGATACTGCATGCGGGTCAAATATTATCAACAATAGTTCATGAGGTCATGAATTAACTTAATTTCAGGCATCCATAGCTAAGTATATTATATATGTACATCAACTAATTTCTTTACTACAAGATAATTAAGAAAGCTCTCTTAATTAATTTATATTAATTTAGTGCGCATCAAGCTCGTTATACCAAGTCAGACACCAGGTAGGTGAGACCAAGGCGACTGGATCCTTGCTATAACAATTAACAGAAAGGAAATTGAAAGTGCATAGGTTTTATATATCTTCACTCACCGACAAAGATTCACTCCAATCACTGGAATTAAATGCAATCTAAACTCAAATACCCAAATCCAAATTCTTGTCTCGCACGCATATGCAGCTTCTATGAGGTTCTTTTGTGTACCCTTTCTCTTTTCTTTCTTTGCTGGTCAATTGGCCTTTTTTAATTTTCTTCTGTTTCAACTTTCAACTGAGCGGGATTCATTGCGACGAGTTTCCATGCAACTAGCTGGATCTGTTGTTCTTGGCTTAGAAATTAGAAATGATTGTTTCTTTTTTCCTTTTTATAATTATTTTGTGCTTGCTTTGACGTGCTTTTGGCACGTTTCGTACTGTGATTAATGCGTTTTTCTATAGTCGGAAATTATATATGCACAGTGGATAGTATTAAAGCTGATCAGGTGCATTTAGTTTATTGATGCAAAAAGAAAAAGAAAGAGGCGATCAGTTGAATATATTGTTTTTGAGAGGGAGGAGAGCCATAGAAATTAATATTTCTTATTATTTTTTTTTAATTTCAAATAATGACTAGAATAAAAAATACATATGTTACATAAAAAACATTTAGACTTATCACGTGGACAAAAAAACGATCACTACAACATAAACGGGCTTAGACAACACTCAATTAACAATGATTACAGATGAAATTCATTGTTGAAAGGGGTCAGTGATATTATTAAAATATTGAGAACATATTTAGCAATAATTATTAATAAAAAAATATTATTAAAATGAAGGTTGGAAGTCAAAAAAATAGGGATGAAACTTTAACAACGGTTCTTAACTAAGAATCATTATTTAACAACGATTCTTAATTAAAAACCGTTGTTAAAAGTTTTTTTTAACAACTGTTCTAAGTTAAGAACCGTTGTTAAAAGGTGAAACTCGAATTTTCTCTGACACAAGGGAATCAACCAATAACATTCCATCTTTTTTTGCTCCCACAGGTTGTTAGATTTTTTAATCTCATCATTTGTTCATTTCGATCCAACATTCTAAAAATCAAAATTAAAAAAATAAAATAAAATCCCACGGGTTGAACCTCTTTTTTTTCGTCTATTTTGATATAAAAGAGATTGGAGAGAGAGAAAAAAGAGAGACAGAAGAAGTAAAAATCGAAATCCAACTATTTGAACTTTAAACAGCTATAACTTTTGATAGAAAATTTCAATTGAGGTGTGCTATGTGAGATTTTGAAGAAATAAAAATTAAAATCCGACCATTCAAACTAAAAAACGCCTTTGAAGTTTTCCCATTTTTTTTTCATTTCTTTCGTTGGATTTTTTCTTAGAAATTGTATAGTTTTTATATTATTACATGAGTAAAATATATGTATTATTGAGTAAATATTTTTTATTGGATGAATAATTATATTTTTTATATTAATGATTGAATGATTAAATAATATATATAAATATTTATTCTTATCTAATCAATTTGACTCCATATATCAATCTGACTTCATATTTAAAGGACTTTATAGCTATTTTTTTTATAAAAAAATATCTTTAACAATAATTTTTAACTAATAACCGTTATTAAAGGATTATTTAGCAACGGTTGTTAGTTAGTTAAAAACCGTTGCTAAAAATCTATTTAACAATGGTTTTTAACTAAAAATCATTGTTAAAATACCCTTTAATAACGGTTATTAGTTAAAAATTATTGCTAAAAGACTCTTTAACAATGATTATTATTTAAGAACCATTGTTAAATGTCTTTTAAGAATGATTTTGATAACGTGATAATAACAATTGTTTATACTTTTTCTAACACCCATCTTCAATAACGGTTGAAGAACCATTGTTAAAGGATTTAAAAATCATTATTAAATCCAAAATGTGTTGCAGTGGATACAAATTTATTTACCATACGGATTAATTTTTACATCTGGTTTTGTATGCATTTTATTGTATTATCATGCATCTTATGAGAAAATATACGTACGTCTAGCGTACGTGATACACAAACTTAATTTAATCACTCAAGAGGCAATTCAAATAATGAACCAATCAAAGATTTAAATAGCAGAACAGTGGATTATAACGGTAGAGCAATTTTCATTGTAGATATATATATATACTACATAACATCATTATTGTGGACTTTATCAATTCATACCATATGGGAATGTTCTGACTAGTTTTGATAAGATATAAAGTAAAATATTCAAAAAGAGATGATAAAAAAAATCAGAATAATAAGTTATATTATTATTCAAATTTGTTTACAATTAATGATGACTATTGAGTACAGATCAATAATAGTCAACAATCTAATTAACATTTATATTCTTTTAAGGCTGGTAACTTGGGATAGATTGAGTACAAAATTTTGTTCAAATTTAAGTTTTGTTTATCAAAGGATTTAAAAATAATTAAACGAATGAGCATTATGTTTTCAAATTGTTTCAAAATAAAGGTGAGAACTAGTTAATTCAAAAATAGAGTATATAATATAAAATTTTAACACTTAATTAGCCAGCTAGTCAATTAGCCATCAAATAAAGTTAATTAGCTATCTAGCTATATAAACTTTTGCAAAAGAATTGTTACACTATAATATATACTACTATACATAAGTTAACAAACGCTAATTTTCATGTAAAATGGAGAAAATAATTACTTACGTATGAATTTAATATAACATCTTTCTTTACTAGAGTGTATCTAACAACCTGATTAATCAATCCAATAATTTATAAAATGACAGCAAAGCAACAGCGTTAAGCATTAAATCTATACAGTGACGGAACTATAAATCAATTAATTGTAGGGTGCTAGAAGAAAATAAAGATCCAAAATAAAATATATATTGGACAAATACAAATACCAATATGATACGTAGTATGGACATGACCATATTTCCCCCGAATTTAGTGATATTTTATGTTATAATTTATATTTTTCTTTCTAATACTAACTTGTTAAATATATTATTTAGAAGCAAATATTGAATATATAAATATGCAACCCTGATTCATTATCAAAGGGGGGCAGAGGCTCGCCCCCCCCAACCCCCCTTCCTCCACAGAAAAACAAATAATTAATTTTTCAAAAATTATTATTTTTCCAATATTTTTTAAATAAATGGTTCAATATAGCAGAAAAAATTCGATAGCGCCATAAAAAAAATTCATCCAAAAACCATGGCTATACCCGGTAGCTGTCATGATCTCTTGTACATCTTTGGTATCAATTAATTAATATGGGAACAACGACTATCTGATAACTTATATTAACGTAAACATAATTGTTGGGCTATGGTGCTATGCATAGCACGGATCGCTCCGTGCTATGTATTCGTTCTTCATTTTCAAAGTTTAAATAGTCGATCCGAACCATACAAAATAATTTTCACATGAATATCTCGATTTAGACTAAATTTTATATATTTTTTAAATTTTTTACTATTTTCTAAGATAGTTAGAAAATTATCTTTTTTAAATGGCTCATAATAGCTAAATTAAGTGATTTTCTAACTATCTTAAAAAATAGTATTTTTTTTAAAATATAAAATTTAGTCCACATCGAGATATTCATATGAAAATCATTTTGTATGGTTCGGATCGACTATTTAAACTTTAAAAACGAAGAACGAATTCATAGCACGGAGGCGATCCGTGCTATGCATAGCACCATACCCCAATTCAACATAAAGCGGACGATTAGACATTTGAATTAGTTACTTATGATCTAAAGAAACTCCAACTTTTTTGTTTCCTAATCACATACTAAATCGGTTTGCCTAATTTAATTATATGGAAGTTTTGGACATGATGTTGGATTTTCCGTGAACTTAATTAATTGATACTCATCATGCAACGAATGTGGACAACCGCCTGTTATCCGATATATGGCATTTATATATGCTAATTTGACAAGCAAAGAAATGATTTAAAGGTTTAGCAAAAAACCAACATAAGTCAGGAGGGAAGAGTGTTGGAGCCCTACCTCTCACGAGTAAATTGAAATCCATTTCTTTATCCTAATATTTGCTTTTTCTTCTTTTCGCCGTCCCAGGCTCCTTGGACTTGGTCTATTTTGAAGAGTTCAGAAATTATGCAGACTAGGTTTATATTAATTCTATGGACCCCAAGTTCCATAGTTATTTAATAGAAATAACAATTTTCTTTTTGTACATTTCTTTCAAGAGAAAATAGTAAATTATTGATTTCACGAAAGACCATTGTTTTGCATTTGGTGACGAATTTTACATATAAAATTATTTTTATAAAACTACTATATATAAATTAATGAAAATAACTTCAATATTTTAATATTGACTTTTCATGTTTATATGTAATTCTAATGCTGTCTACATTCTAATTTTTGATATGGATACGTAAGCTTTTAACTAAATCATAGTACAACAAAAGAAATGGAGAAAACTATTAACAAATTCTCAGAAAAACACATAACAATAGTTATGTATAAATGACAAAGTATCTTATAAATTAGTAAGATGATCGTACGTATATCTTCTTCATATTATAGGACATCAATAATTACTGATGAACTAATGTGTTTACATATCTTAGATGAAATTAATATGATAATTTATATTTTTTCAGTGATCATTATATATTGTACGTTATCCATGATTAGCATAAGGTAACTTAAAAATATAATACGACAATATTTATCTTTTTCTATAATCATTTTTCACACACCATTAGTAAGTTATTGACGAAAGTTTCAACAATGAAATTGCTACAAATTTGATGAGTCCATTTACTCAACAGTAGACCAGGCCTATCTCCCAATTTTTTTTTGTCTTATATATCCTAGAGGGCGTCCCTTGTGAAACGGTCTCTACGTGTAAGCCTTAGAAAAGGGATTCTAGAGCTTGGAAAGGCAGTGTTAAAGACACTCTTCTTTGCCCCGAGGGGAAACAGAAAGAAAGAAAGAAAGAGAAAGGGGCCGGTAGAGAGAGAAAGTGATAGATATAGACTCACTCTTTCTGAGAGAGAGGTAGGCTGGAGAGAGAGAGAGGCGCATGGGTCACCAGTGCTGCAGCAAGCAAAAGGTGAAGCGAGGTCTCTGGTCTCCGGAGGAAGATGAGAAGCTTCTCAAGTACATCACCACCCATGGACATGGCTGCTGGAGCGCCGTCCCCAAATTAGCTGGTAAATCTCCACCTCTACCTGTCTCTCTCACACATAGGGAGACACGCCAACACTCTCTCACTGCCAGGATGATTTCTTATTTTTTTTTGTATTTCCAGGATTGCAAAGGTGTGGGAAGAGTTGCAGGTTGAGGTGGATCAATTACCTAAGGCCCGACCTCAAGAGGGGATCCTTCACCGAGGAAGAGGAAAGGATCATCATAGATGTGCACAGGATCTTGGGCAACAGGTTCAAAAACCAAATTATATATCCCTGAAAATATTTTCTTTCAAATCAACTCAACACCTCCTATTTCTGATTCATTCAAACATAAAAAAAACGATCATTAATTCATGTGTAGATTGCTTAGCTAGTTTTGATCTCCTCTATATTTCGTTTCTTTTTTTGTTATTTTTTCTCTGATAGGTGGGCTCAGATTGCAAAACACCTTCCCGGGCGCACGGATAATGAGGTGAAGAATTTCTGGAACTCATGCATCAAGAAGAAATTGGTTGCTCAGGGGCTTGATCCAAAGACTCATAACCTGATGCCCACCTCTAGGACTAATTCTTACAGTAGCATAACCAACAGTACCTCCTCTCAGTTCCCTTCCTCCACCACTCCTTTTACCATCAGTTCTCCCAGTAAGAACAACTATGATCCGATCAAATCCAGTGCTTTACTTGATATCAATCCAGCACTGCTCACATTAACTCCTCGTAGCCTCCATCTCAATGAACCAAATTTATCTGTTGGAAATTACCAATATCAAGAGAATGGTGTGCTCATGAGCTTCAAAGATCAAAACCCTAATTCCTCCTTTGACTTCACCAATGCCGCCTCTTGTTCTTCTTCATCTTTAGATCATGCGACCATCCCTTCATCTTCTCCATTCAACCAGCACAATGGATTTATGGACAATCAGTCTGTCATGTGGGCCCCACATTCGTTGGATACAATGGATCTGTCTCAACCAAATCATGAGGGAGTTGCACCGACCATACATGCAGTTGGTCAAGAGCAGCAAACTCTACCTCAAAACTATGTCAATGGTAGAATGGTGGACTTCAATGATGCTACCAATGAAAAGGTTATGGATATAGATGCCAATTATGCAGGAAATGCTTTTGATATTGAACATATAATGGAGTCTGCTCTGATGCCTTGTGGGATGCTGTATGGTGGAGGCAACTCAATGGAACAATTGCAATGGGACTGCTAAGCATTCTCGTCTCTTTTCTCTGTCAATTAAATTAATTTTCTCTTAAATTCAGACCTAGTACCTGATCACTTTTTGAAAAAAAAATTCTGAG
>CAXKVV010000345.1:0-28106 GCA_964058805.1 Schoenoplectus triqueter
GTCAAACTCACAACAACAATAATAACAAAAATTTCAGTAAAGATGAGATTTTAAGCTTCTAATCTTTTAATTGTTGATAAAAATAAAAATAAAATAATAATTCATCTGAGTTTCAAATCTAAATTTTTTCACACGGAGAACATGTTTATACTATTCATTCTATAGGATAATTAGTACAAAATAATTCTTACACATTCTCTTATCCATTAAGTTATTGAAAATATTTTCTGACCTATACATGCTAAATTAATGAAAATAATTTTAACCATATACATCTTGTCGAATGGATATGGTTAGATAAAAGACTTAAAATATTTAATTGACATCCATACCATAGACATTTTCTAATAATTTTAAATTGGATGATCGAAATTACATGCTAAAGAATCCCTATCATCACAATTTGTCGATGCCAGTAGATTTAAACTTGGTATCGACAAATTAGGCCAAAATAAATTCAAAATAGAAGATTAGTGTCTCGTCCCTACCAAAACTATTCATGCATAGTCTATGGTTAGTCTAGCGTCAACTTCTAATTTGACTCGCTTGTCTCTCTCTTTTAAGACCAGAATTCAACCCTTTTATTATGGCTCTACATGGATTTAGAAATTTTAGTTTTTTATTGTCAAAAAACCTCATTCATCAATCATCCTTCCATTATTTAGATAAAAATGGGACTAACCTTTTTTAATTCTAAAGATTTGCAAGAAATTTATAAGCTGAATTTTGAACATTGTAATGTCTGCAGTGCATTATCTTGAATGGATAGCCAGATAATATATATTTTTTGTTTTCTTTTGGAAGCCTCATAATGTTGTTTATCTAGGTCTGATATTTCATGTCACCATTGAATAATTATTTTACTAGTTATTTAGTCCAGGATACTGAATTATCTTAATTTTGGTCTAAAATTTTCAGCCTACTTTCTCGTTGATGTATCTCGTATAATAAAATTTAATAAAGAAGTGTTCCGTACTAGAAATATGATGGAATTTAAATTGAGACTTTTTGCTCTTGATGTCATGTTAACGAACAAGATAGATATCAAAATGAACTCAAATCTTATGACAAAAAAATAAGATAACTTAAAACGTACAGTAGATTAATTGCTTGTTTTAGTTATTTTCTCATAATCCTTAAGCGGCCCAAAAAAACAAATTTCTTACTTTGAACGAAACTAAAATTTTGTATCACGCACAACATTAAAAGCAGAACAATTTAGTGTACCTAGTATTTTCGTAAGAATATTCCTGTTCAATATTTCATCCCTTCTTTTAAAAATATAGTTGAGTAAGAATGTAAAATATACTCTTTTCAACTTTTATACTATTCAATAAATTAAAAAGGAAAGAAATCCAATAAATATATTTAGGAAAAAAAAAAGAGTTCGTGCAGAGATTAGAGAATGAGGTAATCTTAGATTATTGAAAATATCTGAACGGATCAATCCGTTTCATGAAAATTCATGATCGTGACTCGTCCCATGTGAGAGCCATGGGTGGTCCGAATCCAAAAAAATTCGATCCTAACAAGGATCTGATCTGAAATTTCTCAAAATGACCCCCTCTAATTTGCCCTGCGGCCACTTATGATCTGCCTAGACCCGTCTCGCGCCTATCCGTACCCTCCCATACTTAGTCTACCCGGACCCGAATCTATAGCTGTACCCGTTCCTACCCGGATTTGTAAAACCAAATTAGTAATATTAGTACTCTAAATCAGGCTATAAATGAGCTGAACTGAGCTGGGCCAAGTTCGTGCTCGGCTCATTAGCTTAACGAGTCAAGCTTAACTTGTTCATTAATTACTTTCAAGCCAAAAGTTTTAGCTTGAGATTGACTCGTTAAATTAACGAATTTACCAAACTGGTTTGTTAAGTCTCGTTAAGACTTATTTAATTATTAATAATATTTTTTATTATATTATATATCAAAATTTATACAAAAAATAATAAAATAGTTAATGTCAATATATTTTATACAAGTTTGATATAATAATTTAAGTATATTTCATAGACTACTTACTATACTGAAATTTATAATAAAAATAATAAAAATATTAAATATTAATAGTTTATCGAGCCAAACGAGTCTAACGAGCCGAGTCAGTCAAAACTCAAGCTCAACTCATTAACTTAACGAGCCGGCTCATTAACGGATTGATTCACTAATGAGCGAACCAATAGCGAGTCGATCTCAAACGAACCTGAGAAATGCATGATTTTGATTTCCTATCTGTCAAAGGTTTCACGTCCTACAGGTTCTTACGAAGGGATGAGTTCTTTACGGAAAATCATTCAAAATTAAGAGCAATGTAAGTTTTTTGTGAGCAATGTAAATTTAATAAAATCAAATTAGTTAAAAATTTTACATAAAACAATATGATTAAAAAAATGTATAACTTATATTATTTATTTTCAATTTTTTTTTGAATTTTTAGAATTTTCTAAAATATTTGGATTTTTTGCGGTTTATTTGCTCTTTTATGAAATTGTAAAAAAAAGAGACGTGTCCACTCCTTGCCTTGGACCGGATTGCTCTTTGACTCATCAGTCCTAATGCGTGAGGGTTCTATCCGTGATGGTCGAACACGAATTGAGTCAAAAAATTTTAACTTTGAACCGCTCAACCGTCTTTATTCGTGACTCAAAAAAGTTTGGGGTGATCCACTCGTCTTCAAGTCTCTAGGTCCTATAATAATAAAACAGTAAAACTCCAAATCTAATTGGGCCGATTCCAGTAGAGAGCAAGATCCTCTCCATAAGGTTTATCAGAAATTCTGACAAAAAATAAGAATATGAACTGTTTGGTTTCAAATTTCCAGTAAGATAACAATCAAAAGGGGCAGCTTTAATTGTGCACTCCAGTTTGGGAATATGCATCTATCCTCTAAATTCGTTTTGTTCATGATCATTGGCCTTTTTTTTGCGAATAACAATGATTGATAAATTGGAGCGGATCTCTTAGCTGAATCGGTATCCTCTGACGAGTTTCCTCTATGAAATTGTATAATTCTTTTGTTACGATCCATCGATCACTAATTAACATTTCTGATTTTACAATAATAAATAATTTTATACATCAAAATTTATGTTTAGACTTCACCTCTTAGAAGTAAATCGGTGCTATTGTGTTATTTAGCCCCTACGAAATTATTTCTATTATCAAACACATATAAAACTTATATATTATTTATAATTAAAAACATATGTCTATTGATATTTTTTTGAAGGATTTGTGTTCGAAATATTTTTTGAATAACAATAAAATAAAAATATGAAGTCATAAATATAACACTAATAACTGACTTTTTTTTAGGAAACTAACAATACCACAGTCTACTTCTCCGTCCCTTGGTCACCTTTCATGTTTCCGTACCCGGCAACTTTCTGACCTTGTTCGTTTTCTCCCCACGTGTGAGAAAATCTCACAGAATTAAACTGATTTTGATTGTGCGTGTTAGAAAAAAAAATCCACTCAGACTTAATTTTTTTTCCCATACGTACAGTAACAATGCCTGAACAGGACCTCAGTATTTTCGTCCCAGACTAGTGTATTAAAATCGGGACGGGTCGGGTCGGGTCGGGACGGGTTAGGGCGGGTCGGCGGGTTTTGACGGGACGGGTCGGGACGGGTCAACGGGTTACGGCGGGGCGGGTTAGCACGGGTCCAATTCGGGGGGTTTGGCCGCGACCCGTCCTAGACCCGTCGGGTTGGACGGGTCGGCGGGTCGGGACAGGGCGGGTCCAATGCCGGGGCGGGTCGGGACGGGTGGGACGGGTCGGCGGGTCAAAAATTTTTTTTTTTTTTAAATTCTGAAAAATCCAAATAAATTCTAAAAAAATCCGAAAAAATCAAAAATAAACACTAAAAATATTAAAAAAAATAAAACTTATATTCTTGACCAATAAATTTTATTTTATTTATTTTGTCTTTTTTTTTCAAAATTCAAAAATAATCAAATAAATTATAAAAAATTATAAAAACCGAAAATAATTATTGAAAAATTAAATGATATGACTTAAAATAAATTGAAATAAAATTTTAAATGATATAAATAAATTATTTTATTTTGTTGTCATTTTTTTTCAAAGTTTGAAAATAATCAACAAAAATTAAAATAAATTATAAAAAATCGAAAATAATTATTGAAAAATTAAATAAAATCTTAAATGATATGACTTAAAATAATTGAAATAAAATTTTAAATGATATAATAAAATTATTTTATTTTTTTGTCATTTTTTTTCAATGTTCAAAAATAATCAAATAAAATTAAATAAATTTTAGAAAATCAAAAATAATTATAAATAAAGTTACCCTCCTCCTTTATTCCGGGCTTGGGACCGGCTATGTAATACATAGGCGGAGTTCTAACTTTTTATTCGTTAGTAAAGTTTATTGAAAAAAATCAAAGAAGGATTGTAAATGCTAGAAAAAATTTAAAAATAGGGGAAAAAATATAAAATATAAGTGTTTAAAAATACCATCTAAATATTCGAGTTCATATACCATAGCTCATTTTCGGGCATACCATCTGAGTCTCCATCTGCTTCTGTCATAAATTCACCGGATGATTGTTCTACAGGTGCATGTTGATTACGTTGTTCTGCATCAAACCAATCTTTCAAGCATACGAGTCGTTCGAATGTCTTTGCACCCAATCTGCTGCGTTTATCTGTTAGTATCCTGTTTGCTGAACTAAAACAGGATTCGGAAGGGACGGTTGACACGGGCACGGCAAATATATCACGTGCCATCATGGCGAGAGTTGGATATGCATTTTCATTCCTCTTCCAATAACCGAGGATGTCAATACCGTCAGGTTCCATACTTCCTAAACAATAGCTAACTAATTCATTCATATTAGTTTGCATTTGTGAGTCGTCATCTTCCTCCAAGTCTCGCAATAATGCAGACCGACTATTGCTCCTAACATATTTAAAAAAAATATTAGTCTCACGATATTATAATAATATAATGAATTTGAATATTGTAAATATGTTAGAATTTAGTACCTAATATTACGAGGATTCGAAGAAGATGGATGATTCGTTTGGTTTGAATGAAGTTGGGTGTTGTATAGTTGAAACATTTCGTTTGGTTTGCATTTTAACTCAGATATCATTTTGTTATGATGAAACCTTTTGTATAATGGTTGACCACAACCTCTAATTACCAATCGAGCAAAATCGGTACAATATGCCATACTTATTGGTTGTTCTTTTTTTGCTATGTATCGAGCAAACTCATTTAACATTTTTTTTTCGTCATATTTGACAAGAGTTCTAGTACCGTCCGAGTTCAAACAACTTTGTACCATACGGGTATCGGGTCTTTCTTGGGGTTCTTCATTTTTTGCTATATGTTTATCGGCATGTTTTTTAAATTGACTTAAACCATTTTTTATTACATAATTGTACGAAGTTTTGCAATTACTTACCTTACACCGTGCATTGATTAGAACACCGTCGGGACCTAAAATTTGTTCATAATAGCGCCACCAAGGTGCATCATAAGTTGGGGGAGCTCTCTTCCTTCTCTTGTCAGCTCCGGATTCGATCGGGGATTCCGGGACACTTGAGTCGGGTGTTGGTGTGGAACATCCCGCACTCGTTGGATGTAACGGTGGAAGTCCACCACTAATTGTTGCATCGGTATTATATTGGGAACTTGGCGGATATTGATTAGATCTTGACGGATATTGAGAACTTGACGGAAATGAGGTCGAACCTTGTCCGGCACTAAAGGAAGTGATTTGCGGGTTGTAATTAGGATCAACATGTGGTTGTGATGGATAATATTGTTGTGATGGAATTTGTTGATAATAAGGATGCGGAGGGTTAGGATTTTGTTGATAGTATGGGTTCGGAGGGTTAGAACGTGGCATTTCTTCACCAAAAATTTCAACGCTCAATCGATGTGCCATTTCTTCGGCTTGAGAAGGATTGGGAGATGCCATTTGATATTGCTAAAAAAATATTAAAAAAAATATAATGAATGCTAAATTGACAAAAAAAATGATAAAAAACAATGTACCAAAAAAAAAGAATATAATAGAAAAACAATGATAAATAAATAATGTAACAAAAAATAAAGAATATAACAAAAAAAACTAATTAAAATAAACTAATGATAAAAAAATTAAAGAATGTAAATATTTATTTAAAAAACTTAATCATTAAATAATATTTTATAAAAAATAACTAATTATTATAAATTAAAAATATAAGTAATTACAAAAAAATAAAGAATGTAATAAAAACGAATTAAAATAAACGAATGACAAAAAAAGAGTGCAAATATTTATTTCAAAAACTAATTACTAAAAAATATAAACTAATTATAAATTACTAATTATAAAATATAATATATACTAATAAGTAATAACTAACCTTTTTTTTGTCGGAATCGAAAGATTGTCGAAAGCCCGAAACTTTAAGACGAATTAACGATAAATAATATAACGAATTGCTAAATTGACAATAATAACTAAATAACACTAATATAAATATTTTTAATTTTTTTCTGGATAATGTAACAAAATTACTATAATAATATAATTAGAGAATTGCTAATATCAAAAGATTAACGAATTAACGAGAGAGAGTTTGGTTTGGAGAATTGAGAAGAGAGATAGAGTGAAGTTGTTTGTGTGAGGATATGAGATGAAATGGGGTGGTATTTATAGGAAAAAAATTTGAATTATGATTTTTTATTTTTTTCTGATTTTTTCCGATTTTTTTTGAATTTTTTTGAATTTTTTTGAATTTTTTTGAATTACAGCGGGTTTAACGGGTCGGACGGGTCGGGTTGGACGGGTAAAGTGGGTCGGGTCGGACGGGTTTTATTCCCGGGTTTCCCGGGTTTTATTCCCGGGTTTCCCGGGTCGGGTCGGGGCGGGTCGGGCACAGGTTATCCCGGGTTTGGCGGGTCGGGTCGGGACGGGTCTAAAACGGGTCGGGTCTAAGACGGGTTTTTTTCAAAATTTTTTGCCCGCGCCCGTGCTAGACCCGTCGGTTCTAACGGGTCACGGGTCCGACGGGTTTGAGCACGGGACGGGTCGGGGCGGGTCGCGGCCACGGGTCGGACGGGTCGGGTCTGACCCGGTCGGGTATTTTTAGAACACTATCCCAGACACACACACCCATACGCATCTCTCTTTACTTTATTCCTCTTTTTCCCTGTTTCAAAGACATTAGTATGGATCTATTAATTCTTTACTACTAAATTTGTACCAAGTACTTCATCTTATTACTCAACAGATGTGTTCTCATTTATTGTTTTAATGACACTGAGATTGTTTTTAGGTTACGTTTTAATAGAAAAATATTTAAAATAAAATAGTTCTCAATTAGAAATTTAAATTCAAAAATTTCAAGAATAATTAAATAAATGGAAATTATATACGTATGAAGTATTAATATTGATGTAAGGTTTATGATACTAATTTCAATGTCAGTATTTGAATAAGAGGACTACATAGCATCATGTTTGATTGAATTTACCACTTGATTTATTACAAAAATTTATGAAAACAACATTAAAGAAAACATTATAACTATATACTGCACTCATAAAAATATAAAAGATAAAAACTATTACATAAACAATAAAAATCGATGAGTAAAGCTTCTGAGTGAGATATGTTATTAATTAATCGATCAATTAATTATGAAAAAAGTAAATTCATAATGTTTTATTTTATAATTTGATCTTATTTTATTTGGTATAATTTAAATATTGATTGATCATACTCAAATGAATTTGGAAACATTGCCGATACAATTTCAGCGCTTTTGTCCTATTCAAATGATTATCCAATTATTTAACTTTATATTTAAACCTTCTAGAACTATAGATAACATATTTAGATGTTTACACATTTATATTAATAATTATTTATTGACTATCTCCGTTGTTGAAAATATGTATCCCATGTGATGAACATTTCATTTCATTTTTTTTCTTTCTATGCAATTAATGTAAAAAATATGATAAAACTTTGATTATATTTGAATAATTGATCATCGGATTTAATTTCTGTTCTTTTTTAAAAATTAATTATTCGCATTATTTGTTTATTTATTATAGTAAATATTACTTATAATTACTAATTAATATTGCCATTAAAACTAATTATAACTAAGTTGAAAAAACTAACAAAATTTAATAATTAGTTTTATGAAATATTAGTGACGATTCAAATTAATATAAACTTATATTTTGATAAATATCATCACTAATTAACTGAAAATATCATTTATAAACATATCACTTTTTTTAATTAAAATAATGGAAAATACTTTGAATGTCGAGTGGATGATAGATTTGAATTTATTTAGTAATTTTTAATAAATGAACACTTTGTTTGTACCCTCTTTTTTATTAAAAGTTGTGGCTCTTAATTCAATTCACTAATGGAGTGGAAGAGGACACCGACAAAGAGAAAAAAAGTGAAAAAAAATGGAAAATACAGAAAAGTGGAATAAAGAAGAGATATACGAAAAATGGAAAATACAGAAAAGAGGAATAAAGGAGAGATGTACGTGCGTATGTGGGGTCAGGACAGAAACTCGGAAGGAGAGATGGAAACGTGAAAGATGGCCAAGGGATGGAAACACGGAAATACAAAAAATGATCAAGGGACGAAAACACAGAAGATGATCAAGAGACTGAAACACAGAAGATGATATTATTAGTTTCATAAAAAAATAATTTTAAATATTACATTTGTGTCTTCGTATTTTTATTTTGTCGTTATTAAAAAATCAGAATTCTGCTCGTCCTTTGTATTTGATGAGTTTTGCAAGCAATTTATTATATTCGAATAAAAAAATTGAACTACAAAATTATTTTCAAACCATGGACTTATCATAATTAACTTTTAACTGAATATGCTTTACATTCCCAATTATATACACAATTGGATTATCTATATGCCAATTATATACACAATTGGATTATCTATATGCAAAATAGTAAATAAATGAATTTATTTCTGTTTGTTAATTTATCTTAGGGAAAAAACTATTTTCAACATCGTCGATGACTTGAAGATAATCGTTATTATGCCATAATTTTTTAATCGATTTAATAAGATAAAAGTAAATTAATCGGGGTCTCCAAATTTAACAACACGACAAACAAATAGACTGTAATTATTAAATATCCGTAGAATGGTCCCAATTATAGCATTTTTTTAGTAAATGAAAAAAAATGGAAATGACCCAACAACCCCGCGTACTTGCATCTCTCGCCTGCCTTAGATTCAAACTCGGATTCAGCCGTTCGGACCGAGTTTAAAACTCAAGTCCCCTCCCCCTACGTTAAAAACCCATACCTGCACTGGTCTCTCCTCCATTGCTACCCATTTGGTTCTAAACCGAATTTTTTTTCCCAATTTTAATAGATCTGTTCCATTTTTGCTCTAATTTGTAAACCGTTTGCGCGAAACTTCTTATCGTTAGGAGGAGAGATAGAAAAACCCGTTGTTTTGTCGATTTGGTCGTTATTTCGAAGGTAATTTTTTATTTTAAATTTAAATCTGAATTTATAAAAATTAGTAGTTTTGTTAGATTTAGTTTGTATAATTATAGTGATAATTAAAATATAATTAATATAGTTTGATTTAGTTGATTTATAGTGTTAATTTTAAATTATGTTGGTATAATTAGATTAATTGTATATTAGCACTAATGAGAGTAATTAAACCAATTATTGTACCAAATTATAATTTGCATGAAATGACACTAAAATTTACCATATTGTATAAAATTACACCAAATTATACCAAATTTATAATTAATTTAATTCTATTAAAATTGTACCAAATTTGTAATTTTTTACAAATAATCACAGTGAAAAATGAAGTATCCGCAACTGCTTGTCGTACCTCAAAATGAACATAAGTCGCAGAGGGCCAGAACCGATGTAAATATTCTTTATCATATAATATAGAGAAAAATATATATAATTTATAATTAATTTTAGCATGTCTTATGTAACAAATTAATTTTTGCATCCTCATAACACTCTCCGTTTGAACGCACATCGTCCGAAAATATCATACAACGCGCAGATGGATCCATAACTGTATCGACTGGGTCTGTACCAGATAGAGATCATGGGTGATTGCCAGTTAGATAAATCACTCCTGACAGCGCTTGTCGAGAGGTGGAGACCAGAGACGTCGACATTTCATCTACCAGTCGCGCGAGCTGACAGTGACGCTAAAGGACGTGTGCTGTCTATGGGGATTGCCTATCAGAGGTATTTTAAATTTTTAATATGTTATTTTATATATATTTTTGAAGTCTACTAATCTGATTTTGCAAATTCAAAAAATACAGGAAAATCAATAATTGGGGTGACCGACGATGAATAGAGTGGAATGGTGGAGATGCTACTTGGGTTGGATGTCGATCCATACAGTTATGACGACATCACCGATAACTCGTGGCCATTTAAGACAAGGAACAGGGGGAAAGAGAACGAGTACATTCAGTATCCGGCTGTCATGTTTGTGAAAACGTTGTCAAGAGTCGCCTCCTTACTCAGATGACGAGACCGTCCGACAGTATAAATTTTATTCTGTTCATGAATTTATTTTGTAGGTACACATGAGTACTTACTTTTTATAGGTACATACGAGCGTTTTGTTTGGATTTGTTCGGGTTCGTGATGTTCCAGAACAACAGTCCAGACTCGGTACTAGTAGTGTACTTGACATTTTTTTGACGACATGCTCAATGTACCAGAGGACGGCTATGACTGGAGGCAAGCAGTACTCTCTTGTTTATACTTCAACCTCTCTCGGTCATGATGACTTACCTTGGATGTACTACGCGCATTTCAATTTGTAAGTTTCTAAAATCAATAAAATTTATGTACTTTAATTGATACATGAATTAAATTTGCTAACTTTAATGGATGCAGGTGAAAGTGTCGTGTGTGGATGATTCACTATTGGATGGTTGAGAATCACTATTCAAATAGAGTCATGCGACAATTCAGTCTTTTCCAACAGGTTCGTCCGCTGGTGCCGATCGATTATCAGCAGGTGCTCACTTATCGTAAGAACAAGCTCACGTCGGGAGGCGGTGAAGGGTAAAATGTTGATTAGGCGCAGTATTACTGGTGGGCACAGGTCGAGCCCGAGCTGCCTATCACGGAGTCGTGATCGTACGACTATGCCCAACACTATACGTTAATGGGTTGGTACTATAAGATAGTGATGACTACAATATGGTACGGCATGAACACTGTCGAGCACTTGAGTCGGCCGTTACCGCACCTCGAGGAGCCTGTGGATGAGTTGTCCTACGTACCACATTCACACTTGACTGCCCAAGCGGTTAGCATTTAACCAATCTATTTATTCTTAATTAAACTCTTCACATAACTTGCGCTATAGAATAAAAAAAATATATGCAGATGTTCCGTTTGGTGAAGAATACAGCCACCGCCATTGGTTGGCTTACGACGCCTGCTTCCGACGGATCTTGAGGACATCGATATCTCTGTCGATGACCGTCTGATGGGCGGCCTACCTGACCCGGCGTCGACGACTGATGAGTTCGACTTATTTCAGAAAGATTACATGTCGTACTCTCAGCTGATGATTCAGATGAGCCTCGATCTGGGTGCTGAGATCTCAAGTATCCAATATGATACTCCGTTCGTCCACCCGAGTGCCTGAGACGCAGGCACCATCGGACGCAAGACACGAGCGCTCTTGCCGTGAAATTCAGCCGAAAGTCACACAAAAATCGTCTCTTATTCGGAAGATATTTCGTAGGTGTTGATGTATTTTTTTCCAGAGATTATTCTTTATATGACTTTTATTTATATATCTACTTTTATTTCCTTATTTACTTCTTACAAAATTTTCATATAACATAATAATTTTTAAATCATTAACAAAAAAAATAATAATCATTTTCATATAACATAATAATCATTTATATACTTTATTTTCTTTCTAAACTAAATTAACAGCAAAAAAAAGCTGGACCGAGTTTCCAGATGCGCAAAAAAAGTAATTATACTATTTCCATTTTTTTATTTACTAAAGAAAAAAAAACTGCAATTATTGGCAATTTACTACTTGGAACTTGCTAGGGAGGAATTTTTTTTTTCCAATAGCACGTGGGCACGGTGCCCGTACACCAGGCTAACTAAGTGGGTCTTGTGCTGAGAATCTTTGCGAGACCAGGTTCGGAAACAAAATCCCACAGGTAACGGGACATTTGTTTGTTTGGATCCAATTAATCTCCACAGAGCAAATACAACGGTCAAGATTGCATCCTCCGTCAGAAGTTCAGAACTATTTCAGAATATGTAGCAAGGACCAATTGAATCGGTGCGCATTAATTAATTTATAGCTAAGACACTAAGACCTTGCTAAATTACCTCCTAACTTGGCCAATGTTGCAGTGAATAAAACAATTTTTAGGTTTACATGAGCACAACAGCAAATATGATGAGAATGTAGTGTGAGTGCAATGAATAAAACAAAGAATGTCAATTATCCAGAAATTTTAAAACATCTCTCATTAATTGTAAAATTATGTTTTTTTTTCTGCCTTCAAACGGTATGTACAATTTATTTTTAACAAAAATAAATATTTATTTTTGACAAAAAAGATTATCCTGGTGATTGGAAATAAATTTATGTATACAATTGAAATAATTAATATATTTAAATAATGTGGCAAGGTATAAATAAATAACATTGTAATTTGTAAGCACGTTTTTTTAAATATGTAGCTTAATTTTACAACAAATATTACACAAATAAATTAACATTTGGTGCTCTATCAAAGATAATTATATATTAAATATTAAATATCATTTAAATTATTTAGTATGAATCAGTAAAAGTGCAAAACTTGCATCACTATTCACGATTTTGTATACACCGTTATACGTAGTAGGAATCACATTCCAATACTGAATTTTAAATTGAAATGTTATGTTGTTTGCATATATAGTCAAAATGATCAGGAAATTCCATTAAAATAACTTTAAATTTTCGGACAGGTCAGCATCACGGACGTGTTGGCACCACTACACGTGCGATCAAAGGTCCCACGCGCGCTTGAGAGCAAAAATATTCTCTTTGAATTAGACGAACTGAAAAAGACGTGCTTTATTTTTATTTTTATTGGATTTGTATTCTAAATTGGGTCGCCTGATATCTTACAAATATAAGAATATGATTAATATTGTAAAATCACGTTAAATAAGTTACAAACGCAAAGAAATAAAAAGTTGATAGTATTCAAAACCAGTTCACATTATGATTTTTGCTAGCATGTATTCCGGATTGGATTGCTAAGGATTGCAATTTTACTTTTTCACACTCAATCCAAATATTTATAAAAATATTATAGCATACCAAAATTTACTATTTCTAGAGATTTTCAAAGATGATTCTTTTTACACACAAATATTAGTATTCTTCTATTATATTAGGGTTATTTTTCAAAAATCATTAAGAATAATAAAAAAGGCTAAAATTTTGTACCCTACAGAAGATTTTATTGAGTTATTGAATTAATATTTGTTAGATAAAGATAAGAGTTTAAACTACTCAACTTTAAATATCTATAAAGGATCTCCATTTGAGTTTTGAATCTACTTCTTACACAGAGTATTGTTTTGCCTCTAGTCTAAAACTAGCTAGTTCTCAATTTCAATTAACGTTTGAAGTCTTAAAAAATAAGAAAAATCTTTGTTAACATTTCGAGCAGCGCGCTAAAAACATCATGATTTTACATGCAATTATATATTTTTGGATATATTTTTTATGAGAAAAGCTACAGTGCTTATTGATAACTATATTCAAATTTTTCGGAAGCTGATATTAATTGTACAACAAAAGAAAATTTTAAATGTACAAAACGATAAATAAGAAATATTCATTTGATAGAAAAATATAACTAAAATGTTTTATTTTGGAAAAAAAAATGAGTTCAAGTATTTTTTGTAATCTCTCTTTAAAAAGTTAGGATCAAGCAATTTAGTATTATTATTTTTTGCACCCCTCTCGTCCTCTCATTTCTGCTCGTCACTCGATTAGGGGTAATCCTTGAAGGATATATAATACACTAGTGATATCAATTCGAAACAATGTCATTTTCTAGACCAACGTGCGTGCAAATTATTTAAATACTCTGTTGTTGAACTTGAAGCACTTTTTTTTTTGCTTTCACTCAACTTTTTCTAAGTTACCGACCAATTATTATTTGGCATATAAAAACAGTTAGATATTTGCTTCTGTATAATGACTTAACTTTTCTATGATTAAAAAAACTTTATTTTTCTAAACCAACCAGCTTAGCTCTTTTCATAGTTGAAGCAAAATAATAAAGAATAAAACGTTATTAGGAATATATAGTTATAAGTAGAATTTTATTTCATGTTATAGTTCTATTTAACTATAAAACAACAAAATCAATCTTTGATCTAGTAATAAAGACAATGTATTTGTATGAGATTTAGAGCCCACAAGTTAGAAATCTGGATATATATTTTTTATGAATATCTAAAGTTGAATAGTTTTGGCCCTCATCTCACTACTCACAAATAAAAATAATAATAAAACAAACGAACAAATGAATAAAACTCAAAAAGAAAAAAGTGGATATAGGAGACAATAACATATTTATTCAAATAAATCAATAATTTACATGATATAAAATACACATATAAATTATATTGTTTCTTGACACATCGATATACAATTATACAGAATATCATTATATATAAAAGAAGTTAATAATTATTTTACTGTTAAACGAAACGAATTGCATACAAAAAGATAAACTTAAATAGAGTGTTATATTCCAATCTTGCCATGGTAATAAATACTATATGGTTAAATATACAAATTTCTATTCTCATTCTGTTAATTTTCTTCTGCTACCTTATCCCCTCCAGAAAAAAAAAATCGTACCACATCGTGCAGTTGTGTTCTTTTGTACAGATAGCATCACGGGTGATGGATACATCACAATGCAAACATAATAATTAGTAGGGAACCAAATAAAATAACAAAAAGATCCATAATAGAGATTTTATTTAAAAAAATAAATTTGATACTTTTCATTCAGAAGTCAGAACCCTAATGCATTCTTCATTGCTGCCCAGATTTAAAAATAATAGTCCTGGTAAATATAATAACCACAGAAATTTATTGGATTTTTTTTGTTTTTTTTTGGGGGGGAGGGGGGGTCCATGACTTCCATCAATAGAGCCTCCTGCGCCCCATAATTAGACTTCATGATATGTGTATATTCACGAATGACAAGTACTCAGCGAGATGCGTTTAACAAGCAAGAATTCAAAGTTGAAGGGGATACTGTAGCCTTGTTGCGCAACAAATATTGCTATCATCGATCCCTCGTGTCGTGTCCATCTCTCACCTCGTGATGCTCTGCGATACGATTATATTTAGTCTCTCTACAAGATTTTGCATTCTCTACGCTACTTTCACTCGTGAAATACTGAACCGCTTCATGAATGTAAATGACACTAGGAATTATATTCGCCATAGTCTAAAGAGTGGGGGATATTATTTAATAAAATAGCGAGTGACAATATTCAAAATGTATGAAAATTGAATCACAATTAATTCGTTCAAAAATAAGCTTATAATTTTTTTTATTTTTGAGATTTTTTGTGAATTTATATGAAATTTAATTTTCAAAATCGTTTAGATTATTAGTTGTCAAGCGATCCCTATACTAGTTTAAAACCGATATATAGTTTATTTCCGGACGGACAATTTGTATCATAGAGTACATTAGAGATTACAAAATGCTATAAGACTGTTGATTCTATTGTTATAAATATTCCTTTTCATTTGAAAATTACATTTTTTTTATTTATAGAATTAAATTTTAATCTAAAATATTCATTTTGATGCTCTCATGCAAGTGTACTTAATTATATTTTCCGGGGAGTACAGACTATGCAAATTACATGTATTATATGATGTGAATGCAAATATATAGTAGAGGACTAGAGGTATAATGTTCTAATTTTTTACATAATATATATATATATATATATTTCTTTGTGGATATAAATATGAAGTCTATAAATATTTATAAAAATAATTCTCCACTAAGATTTCAAATCTAACTATAGATTTTATTTTAAAAAATATTTAGATTTCAAACATGCAACCTCTTGAAAATAGAGCACATGTTTACCACTGGATGAAAGGCTGCTTCTGTAACGAATCTCATTTTTTTAAGTATTTTTTTTACTTACTTTAATTTTGTATGAATATAAGTAAGGTGCTCCTAAAACATATAGTTTATTATTTTAAATTTGATTTATCTTGCTCAATAAATTTTTTATATTAAATTTTTTGGGATACAAAAAAAATATATTTTTAAAGTTTCAAAGTATATACTTCAGATTTGAGAGATCAAAGTATGTTAATGTGATTCATTTATCTAATTGTTAAAAATACACAAATAAGTTTTGATATTTATGTGCGAACCAATTTGTATTAAAACAACTTCAAGTCAAATTCATTTACATATCTAATAATTGGGTGCCCTAGCCAGAATGAAAACAATAACTGAAAAGACATGTCCAATTGTACACAAATGCACTAAATAATTACAGACGATCTGTCTCTTTGTTTGCACGGAGAAAGCTACGGTCCTACGACGGATACATACAAGCTACCAGAAAGAAATTAATTTCTTACGTACATTGATTTAGCCTCGCGGACAAGTTTGATTGTAACATAATAGCATTCAATTTGGTAATATATTATTTATAACGAAATTAATTTGCATCAAATACTACCCAAAAGATCTACCAGAGGGTTTCAGTTTTTGTTATATATAATATTCATAATAATTATATTATTAATAATAAGAGTGATAAAATCAAAATTTTAAAAATACGAATGACAGCGCGGCACTGAGAGTGGTACGTTTGCACCTTTTAGTTTTTTTTAGTCATCTCTTTGGCCCTTATGGCCATTTTCTGGGAAAGGACGCCAGTGGGAAAACTGAAAAGTAAAAAAAAAATGAAAGACGCCACTAATAATGGTGCGCTGTCATTCGTATTTTTAAAATTTTGATTTCATCACTCTTATTATTAATAATATAATTATTATAAATATTATATATAAAAAAACTGAGCGGGTTTAAAACAAAATTTTGTCCCGAATGTTAATTTTGCGAGTGTAGCCAGCATACCTATCAATTGATTTTCTAACTATATAAAAAATAGTAAAAATCCTAAAAAAATATAAAAGTTAGTTTATAATTAGATTTTCATATGAAAACTATTTTGAGTGATCGGATTGACTGTTTTAACTTTAAAAATAGTAAAATGATCTATAACACACCGCCTATCCATGTTACGTGTAGCACTGTAGCCCAACTCTTTTTTATACACTTATATATATATATATATATATATATATATATATATAGAGAGAGAGAGAGAGAGAGTCTGACTATGGTGCTTTGCAAAGCACAGAGGCGTTCCGTGCTATGCGCTCTATTCTTAATTTTAAATCAGAAATGACCGATCTAAATCGTTCAATCTAATCTTCATATCAAAATCTATTAGTAAACCAAAATTTATATATTTTTAAATTTTTTTGCTATTTTTTCTGGTGAGAAGAAAAATGACTTGATCTGAGAATTCCGGTTCATCCAAAAATGACGATTTCCCCCTATCCAAAAAATAGGAAATGAATTCCAAAAAATATAAAATTTGGTTTACTAATAGATTTGGATATGGAGATTAGATTGAGCGGTTTGGATCAATCATTTCTGACTTAAAATTAATAATAGAGCGCAAAACACACAACGCTCTTGTGCTTTACAAAGCACCATAGTCTAATTCTATATATATATATATATATATATGAGTGAGGCTATGGTGCTTCGCGAAGCACAAAACCTCCCGTGCTTCGCTTCCGTATCTCGAATTTGAAAGTTCATACGCTCGATCCAAACCGTTGAACATGATCTTCATATTGAAATATCTTTGGAGATCAAATTTTATATTTTTTTGAATTTTTTTGCTATTTTTTAAATGAGTATAAAATTTGCTGATCTAACGATTTCTGCACCATCCAAAACTAGCGATTTTGTACCCATCTAAAAAATAGCAAAAAAATTCAAAAAAATATAAATTTTGATCTCCAAAGATAGTTCAATATGAAGATCATGTTCAACGGTTTGGATCGGGCGTATGAACTTTCAAATTCGAGATACGGACGCGAAGCACGGGAGGTTTTGTGCTTCGCGAAGCACCATAGCCTCACTCTCTCTATATATATATATATTGGAGAAGCAAATATAAAGTAACATACACTACTAACTTTTGTACATTGTTTTCGTAGGTTTCGAATAGCACAAAAAATTTCTTATCATGCAGATCGAGATTTATAAGCTGTCATACATTTTTGGCTCGTATGTAATTCATTATAATTGTGATTGAAAATTATAAATATGGATGTATTCTACTTACACACGTGTTATGCACTAAATATGACGCACTTCATTAGATATTACCAATTATAACTAAGTTTGTTGTTAATATGGTATTCTACTCCACAGAAGTTAGTTTTTTTTCTTAAAGAAAAAAGGGGAAAAAAAACTCAAAGACTGTGTAAAAGGCTGAAAAGCAATCATCTCTTGACACAAGAACTTTTCAAATGCAGCAGCCAGAAACGAGGATATGGATTCAGAAAGGAGAAACTAGCTGTACTAATTGGTTGATCTGTGTTGGTGTTCTGAACCACAATCGCATTAAATGAGATGTTGATGTTAGTGAATACTGAATAGGCCATGATAACTCTGTCCCAAAGTTGGCCTACATGTCCTCGCCACACCCCAATATTTCCACTACCCTATTCACTAGAGGTGGCAGAACCCAACCCGACCCGACAAACCCGCCCGACCCGCCCGGACCCGAACCCGACCCGACCTGATTTTTTAAGAAAGTCAAACTGACCCGACCCGACCCGAACCCGACCTGACCCGACCCGACCCGAAATCAAATGGCCTTCAATCGAATCGAAATCTATCAACGATCTGAAAAAACACAACATGTAAATTGACCCGACCCGACCCGACCCTGACCCGGCCCGGCCCGACCCGATTTCTTCCAGAAAGTCAAACTGACCCGACCCGCCCGACCCGAACCCGAACCCGACCCGACCCGCCCGATTGCCACCTCTACTATTCACTCTTTCTCTTGCTGCCTAAATATTGTATGATGCCACTATTGTATTTTATTGTATCGCTACTCTCTTTCTATCTAATTAAATTTGAATGGGTCATTTAGATGATGTTAAAATTTTATTCTCTAATGAGAATTGAAAATTTTGTATTGGGACAAATTAATATTTTTAGAGAAAAGTGGTTATATAACCACCGGTTTGCAATGAAACCAAAGTCAGTAACATAGTCAGGGAAATGAACAAATACTAAACCACTAGTACTTGTTTCACTTCCATACCAATTAAAATATTACAGTTTTGATATTAGAAAGTCTAAACCTAAAACCATACGGTAGATCAGTGGTGGACCCAGGGTTATCCGGGGGACGTGCCCCCCTGGATTTTGAAAAATAGTGTTTTTCGGTAATTTGCCCCCTCCCCCCTTAATTGTCTGGTTATTTTTATTGAGAAAAAATATTTAATACCGTACATAATGAAATAATTATGCAAATATATCAAAATATAAAGTTCCTTAGACGAAAATTTTCTTCATCAACTTGATTATCTATTACTTTGAGCTTTATTTTATTGTTATTTTAATATATATAATGTTATTATTTAATAAAAAAAATATTAGTTAAGTATATATATTAAATTATTAATTTTTTATTTAGTACCCGATTAGTTAATGGGTTTTGAACCCGATAATTGCCCCCTCCCCCCTAATCAAAATCCTAAATCCACCACTGCCGTAGATAATACCCTAAACTGAACTAAAACATACTCACCAAAGCACAGAAGCAATAACAAACAACAAAACCAACATACAGTCAACTGAAACAGCAAAAGATCGATAACACCAGCGGAATATTACAACCATTATCATAGAACACAAATCAGTAATCCGAGTTCTGCCTCATCCAAACATTTGACTAGGTATCCTTGGCGTGCCCTCTTCCTCTATCAACATGATTTCCTCTATTTGAGTATCCCCGACCTGTAAAGGAAGATCCTTTATTCTCTGGGGTAATACAATCGTGAGTTTGAACTATTGTGAAGCATTACTAGTTGTGCATCAAAAATTTTCTAAAGAAATAATTTTCATACCAATAGCTCGTAAGCTAGCTGGAGAATTATTTCTAAAAAGTATAGCATTTCTCTCTAGCCTAATTATCCAACAAACTGCACTTCTAATCAGTTCAATCAAAAACTTATCTTTCAACGGTATACAAGAGTCTATACACCACAATTCATCCAAGCATGTACCCTAAAAGCTAAAGAAGTTGTAATGTGCTATCCAATTCCATAATGTAAAAGCTAAAGAGCAATTAACTAGTAAATGATTTATATTTTCATATGCACCACAAAAAGCACAAGATGTATTTCCACTCCATCCTCTTCTAACTAAATTATCCTTAGTTAATATTTTATATTTCCTAACTAATCACATGAAGATTTTAATCTTAAGAGGTAATTTGGATTTCCAAATAATATCATATTCATCAGATACAACCCTACCAAAACTGAGTCATTCATAAAATGAATGGACAGAAAAAATTTCCTGACCTACCCCATCTCCAAATACAAATATCAGGTAAAGAGGGGTTAATGCACACTATTTGTGTAACTGTCAGTAATCTATTCCATTCTTATAAGTAAACTCCAAATATTTGTCTTTTAAAATCTAATGTAAGACAATCATGCTAAAAAGCATTGTATACTAAAATTTTTGGACTAAGGGCAATGGAGAATAACAAAGGAAAAATACTATATAAAGCACACTCTCCAATCCATCTATCACACCAAAACAAAACAGTTTTTCCTTAACCTAAGTTTTTATTAAAACCTAACTGCACTAAATCTCTATCTTTTAATGCATCAACCCGGAAAGGTGATAAATGAGTTAAGGATTTAGAATATTTAGCAAATAAAATATTTTTTTATTTTTTAACTATTGTATGATCATTAAATCTTACCAACCATTTAGCTAACAAGGTCTTATTCATAATTTCTAAGTCAATTAGTCCTAAACCACCATTTTTCTTATTGGCACGCATAATTTTTCAAGAAACCAAATGATATTTATTTTTTAATTTTATCTATGTCATTTTTAATTTTAGTTGGTAATCTATATATGGACATCCAATACAAAGGAATTGTTGATATAATAGCATTTAAAAGAGTAACCCTACCACCAATAGACAATAATTTTTCTTTCCAGCCTTATAATTTTTTTATCTATTTTTTCCAACAGAAAATTCCAATGTTCCTTTTGTAATTTCTTAAAATGTAAAGGCACTCCTAAATATGTAACTAAATATGTAATGGAGAGAAGATAATTTACACTCTAGAATATTAGCTAATTGTAATCCTTCAGTTTCGGAAATATTTAAAGAAATCATTTCACACTTTTTAAATCTTCAAAAGCAATTAAAAACCATTTTAATGCTTCAATATTTGAAGCTCTAGCTTCTAAAAAATAAAAGTATATCAGCAAAGTGAACATTAATATTAATTAAAAGAATACTCACAAAATAAGCTAGTCAGTGTTTTTCATGTAAAAGGTTATGGTTTCTAAATCTAAGTTAGAAGTTGGAAGTAATTTGAAAACTTTAACCTTGTGCTAAAAACAAAAAAAAAATAATGGGATAGTTATAATAGCATAGGCGAAAGTTTGTTAGCACCACCTTTAATAATTAACAAGAGGCCTTGATAATGTCCAAAACTATTATCTTTTATATCATCATCTCATTATCTATACTATTATATAAAGCAATTAAGAATTGAACGGGTCCATTTTTTATCATTTTCTTCAAAATTTTTATATTTCAAAATATCTCTCATCTAATGATTTACATTAATTTTGACTAATCAGACGAACACGATAGCATACATCATTTTATATTCCTCTCTATTTCTTTGTCATATAGAAAGAAGAGCATTAAAGGTTGAGAGAAATCATACGAAATTATATCTGATATAACATCTGTAATAGATCTTGTATTTATTGATCATATTTTTCATATTAGAATGATGTACCTATTATCATGTGATATTTTTCTATATCTAAATAAAAAAAATCACTGCAACGGGCTAGTCATGACCAATTAGAAACCCATAAATGAAGAATTGATTACCTATGAATTGTTGGATTTCAGGGCTTTTAAACTTTTTGGTGTATAGGAGTGTGCATGAAAATATTTGTACGATAACTAGATTTATTGTGTGCTCGTTTCATAAACAATTGGAAGACTGTTTCTCAACAATGTACATGATAATTGCAATAGCGGTTTCTTTTATTAGTAGCAGTTCTGATTGCGTTGAACCAATAGTGCTTTCTGATAAAAGGAAAAGGAATTGGAATAAGAATCCTTGCTAAACCACGTTACACTGTGAAACTGATATACATAGAGTATTGAAGACGGTCCGGTCCGGGCCGGTTCGGTCTAAACCCGGATGGTCCACGGTCCCGCACGGTCTACGGTCCACGGTCCTGTACGGTCCAAACGGTCTGTTCCAAATTCGAAAAAATCGAATCCGTCCCACCATTGGCCCCCGGGGGCCGGATCGGTCCGGTCCAAAATTTTTTTTTTATAAATTGAAAACATAATAATTTATCATATTTTTTAATAATAATTTTTAACTAATTCGAATTTTTTTTTTATAAATTGAAAACATAATAATGAGTTTGCTTAATTTATCATATTTTTAAATATTTTTTTTTTAAAGTGAGCATGAAGAGGGGGCCCCGGGTGGGACTTGGGAGGGGGGGAGGGGGGGCCGGGTGTGGGGTGGGGGGGTGGGGGGGTCCGGTCCGGTCTGGTCCACGGTCCCGCACGGGACGGGTCGGCACGGTCCATTTTCGGGTGAAGAGAGGACCGACCCATCGTTGGACTGGACCGTGGCCGGGCACGGTCCAGTCCGGTCCGGTCCTCGGTCACGGTCCGGTCCGGGACGGGTCGGACCGTGCGGTCCATTTCAAATCTCTAGATATACATACAATATATTTCATCCATAATAATTAATTACATTAAAAAAATGGAATTTTCACATTTTAATTAAATTTGCAAGCAATAATTCCTCATAAAGGCGTTCTTACTAATGCAACAATGGATAAACAACAAAAAATGTAAGATAATAAGAAGTTAAGATCATATATAGACAACTCTTTTTTTCCAAGTAATCCAAATATGCATATATAGAAATAGAGAGAAGCATATAAGAAAAAAAAATTGGGAAAACATGCCAAATTCCGAATGGAAACAAAAGTGTTTAAAAGTTGAAAAATAGAAATGCCACTCAAGTTGTCTCTAATCAACCTTTAAATATTAAGATTCCGTAGTCCCAGAATGAGAAAAATGCACGCTACGTTCGCATGGCGCGCCAATTTTAATGAAAAATGGGGAGACAGGACGAGTTGGATATGACTATAATATATAACTTGAGCGAATATATAATATATGCTCATGAGATCCAACCCATGTTACTTATCATAGGGAAATTAATATATTTAGGTAGATGACAAATTGCTTTGGATGGAACCTTTGACCAGCTCCATCCCAGTCTTAACAAAGAACTCAACTGTTTCTCCTTTGCTGTTTTCCGCTCCATTTAGTAGGCACTGGAGGACTCCATTGTTCAAAAAGAAGTTATGATCTTTAGTCTTTTTGGTTTTGGAGGGTTGCTTCAATGATCTTTTAAGAACTCGTTCAACATAGTACATATGTAACCTTTAAAACTTTTAGAAAGAAAAGGAATTAGAAGCCATTGAATTTCAGTCCTGACCTATTAATTATCTAATATGAAATTTATAATAATCATCCTATATTAATAAGTTATCATTTAGTATAACTTTTCAATTAATTCATTGTAATTTTCTATATCGATCTTATCAAAATATATATATATTATTCCCATTAATAACAGGGAACAATTTTGCAGCCATAATATTTAGTAATCATGGCAACCAGAAAAATGTTTATTAAAATAAAAACTAATAATGCTGTAATTTACAATTTAGATATAATCGGCATTAATTAAATACTCATAATATTGTAGATTTGTTTCGTACTGTCTGATGGATTAGCAGTTGATATGTGAATTATATAAAATTTAATGCATCACATATTTAAGATATAACTAAATATCTTTTTGTTTTGGCGCCGTGCATTTTATCACTTATTATTGTTGTAAAATAAGTTGGCAATATAATTTATCCTTACAATAAAATGTCATATGTGAATGCTGATCCAGAATATATTTAAACCACATTCTTCCCGATCATTAGACATGCCAAAGCTCCTCTGATTCTCCATTGTTGATGCAAAATTGAGGGATCTGAAAACCAAGTTTTTTTGGATGGTGACAATGCCAGCTATTTCGGGTCTTGAGATGTAACAGGAGAAATAAAAAAAATTTCCTTGGTGCATGCTCACTAAAAAACTACAAGGTCCCACAGAAACTGGTCCCCACTAATACTAAAGAGCCATGCACTCTCACATGGAAACAGGGCACTTGTGTCAGCCCCTGATTGGGTCTGGCTGGAGTTTTCTGTTCATCATTAGAGTTTGGAGCCTCTAAAAAATTGCCCCAAAAAACAAAATGTGACCAGAGACCATCTCCTAGGGTTCTTGTCACTTCCCCTTTAAACAAAGGGAGTTTGTGGTTTTCCAAATGTGAAGTGCACATGGAATAGAGGGATAGTCAAGTGGCAAGTTGAGCGCTTGAAGGAAAGTTGCTGCTCCCTTCAGACTAAAACACTTTTTATTTTGTAACTTTTCAATTATGCACCTGCAAGATCATAAATTATCTAAACCAACAAAGCTAAAAATGTCCATCTCATACAATTTTGTTGATTTGGAATCACTGATCCCGTGAAGTGGATATGGGCGGGATTTTACAATTTTGCGAGGATAGACCTGCAATTGCTCCAAAAGGGTGATTACATAATCTTTATATCATACAAAGTATTTAACAACATATTGCAAAGCAAAAGAAGAACATATGATTGAGTAATCAGCACTACTTCATGATTAAAGGACACAAAACAACAACATATTAAAGGAAAAAGAAAGAAAGAAAACAAGCAAGCAAAATATACTATACATAACTAAACAGTCACATACATATATATCTTAAGGTTTTCTTTTTGTATCCATGTTAGTGGATACGTATCCTGTATCCATAGTGAGAAAAGATATTATATGCTTCAATTATGAGGTATCCGTGCACAAGGTCACTTAATGTACAAGTTGGTAAAAGCTATGACAGCCACATGGGGTTATAGTGGTAATCGGGTAACGAGAGAACTATTTCCAAACATTGATGTAGAAATTCAACAAAAATCCTTATGTATGTACAACACATAACCCTAATTACCCAGGTGTATAATAAAAAGACCCTTAAAAAAGAAAAAGAAAATAAAATAAAATAAAAAAGAATACTAGTTTGTAAATACATAATATTTTTCAAGTGGCAAACACTACAATGTAGAATAGGGGAAAATTTGTTGCCTTTTCTTGGTACTGTAATGGTAACGGTTGCCTCACCCAAAACCCGCTTCATCAGTTCTCTTCTCTTCCCTCCTTCAACGTGCTCATACCGGCCATGAACCCACCATCTATGGATGCACCAGGTCCTGATGAACCTTTTGAGTCAACTGTGGACCCAGCTTGTATCTCCTTGAACATAGTCATGACTTTGAGCATGGTTGGTCGTCTAGATGGTCTATCATCCAAACATGCACAGGCAATCTTTAAATGCTCCAACAATTCAAGCTCAACTGAGGGGTCTTCTTTCAGCATCTCCTTATCAAATACATCAGTGATTTTCAATTTTGAGTGTTGCTTCACCCATCCCACCAAATTATTATCCTCGCCAAAGTCAACACAGTCGGTTGGCTGCCGCCCTGTGAGCAGCTCAAGCAGTACCACTCCATAACTATACACATCACCCTTTGTTGTACACCTGAAGCTTTGGTAGTACTCAGGCGGTACATATCCAGGAGTACCAGCCAAGGTTGACACACTAAGGTGAGTATCCATGGCACTCATGAACCGTGCCATACCAAAATCTGAAACCCTAGCTTCTAGATGCTCATCTAGGAGCACATTACTTGATTTCATGTCTCGGTGGATGATGTGGGGAATGCAGTTATGGTGAAGGAAGGCAAGGCCCCTGGCAGCCCCCACTGCAATCTTTCGTCGAGCTGGCCAGCTCAGCTTCATGCCGGTTTTCTTTCGATCATGCAATACATCCTCCAAACTACCATACTTCATGTAATCATACACCAACAACCTTTCCTCGCCTACTCTGCAATAGCCTAGGAGAGGTACAAGGTTGCGATGCTTGATTTTACCTATGGTCTCCATTTCAGCAGTGAACTCCCGGTCTCCCTGGCCTGATATGTGTATTAACTTTTTAATCGCAACGATTTTGCCATCTTTCAATTGGGCTTTATACACATCTCCAAAACCACCTGACCCAATAAGGCTATCATCATGGAACCCATTGGTGGCCTCTAACAGATCTGCGAAGGTCAATTTTTGAAGAGGTTTATCAAAGGTGGCAAGGTTTATGTTCAAGGCGTTAGTACCAGATAGCTTCCAGTTGGATATGGTGGCAGATTGTGTTCGGCTATCAAAATAAAAGTCTCGGGATGCATTTGACTCTTCTTTCTTCTTCTGCCTTTTTCTACTCTCAATTGCAATTATTACCAGGCCAAATATGCAAAAGAGAGAGAATAATAGTCCTAATGCAACACTACCAGCTAGAGAAGCCTGACGATGGGAGCGCTGGTGAGAGCCATTTCCACTTGACTCAGAATTATGATTACAAGCTGCCAGCGGGAACCCACAAAGACCAGAATTATTTTCATATACATATTTTGGGAAGGTGGCCAAAGAACCTAATTCAGGTATTGACCCGTTTAGTCGGTTATTAGACAAATCAATCTCTGACAAGGACATGGCAGAGAAAGAAGAAGGTATTGGACCTTCCAATTGATTATGTGACAAATCAAGAACAGCCACATGAGCCATCTCACCCATTTCCGGTGGTATCAAACCCGATAAAAAATTGTGCCTAAGATTGAGAATCATCAAGTAATACATGGTGCCAATCTCCTTTGGTATACTGCCATCAAGCTGGTTATAGGACAAATCAAGGAATATCATAGACCCATTGTTGTTAAAGGTATACTGGGTGTTACCCATATAAACCCGTGTAAAGTTACATAGTCGTTTACTTGGCATTCGGGTCAAGTCATCAGATCGGATCCCACCAAACTCCAGTAAGCTACCTGTACCATGGCACTGACTATTCTCATCATTTCTCAAATAAACATACCGCCTACCCGTTACCAAACCGACTGCCACCTTACCAGATTGTTTCGCCAGCGCAGCTGGGATTGACCCGTTAAGCTGGTTGCCATTCAAATCTAGCCATACTAGACTCTTACAGTCACCGAGCTCAGGAGGTATTGGTCCTGTTAAGGAATTGTTACCGAGTTTCAAAATGGCGAGACTTTCAAGCTTCCCAATCCAAGCAGGTATTGACCCAGAAAGCCGGTTGCTTGCAAGTGAAATCCAGTTGAGGTCGGTACAGTCTGCCAACCCATCAGGTATTTGTCCTGTCAGGCCATTGTAGTCTAGAATAAGGTTTTCAAGGTATTTAAGAGAAGATAGTTCTGCGGGTATCTCTCCATTCAAGTTATTCTGCCACATTATGATATCCCTCAATTTAGAAAGGGTCCCCAGGGAACCGGGTATGGGTCCAGTAAGTAAGTTCAAACTTAGATCGAGGGAGATCAATTCGGTGCAGTTGCTTAGCGAATCAGGTATAAATCCACTGAAGTAATTATTCTGCAAATAGAGCTCTTTTAAGCTGGAGACACC